>SJYV01023218.1:269251-284606 GCA_006410875.1 Neotragus pygmaeus | reverse complement strand
CATGGCATCTTGGTCCCATCACTTCATGGGAAATAGATGAGGAAACAGTGGAAACTGTCAGACTTTATTTTGAGGGGCTCCAAAATCACTGCAGCCATGAAATTAAAAGATGCTTACTCCTTGGAAGGAAAGTTATGACCAACCTAGATAACATATTCAAAAGCAGAGACATTACTTTGCCAATAAAGGTCCATCTAGTCAAAGCTATGGTTTTTCCAGTGGTCATGTATAGATGTGAGAGTTGGACTGTGAAGAAAGCTGAGTGCCAAAGAATGGATGCTTTTGAACTGTGGTGTTGGAGAAGACTCTTGAGAGTCCCTTGGACAGCAAGTAGATCCAAGCAGTCCATTCTAAAGGAGATCAGTCCTGGGATTTCTTTGGAAAGACTGATGCTAAAGCTGAAACTCCAATACTTTGGCCACTTCATGTGAAGAGTTGACTCATTGGAAAAGATCCTGATGCTGGGAGGGACTGGGGGCAGGAGGAAAAGGGGACAACAGAGGATGAGATGGCTGGATGGCATCACCGACTCTATGGACAGGAGTTTGGATGAACTCTGGGAGTTGGTGATGGACAGGGAGGCCTGGCGTGCTGGGATTTATGGGGTCGCAAGGAGTCGGACACGACTGAGTGACTGAACTGAACTGATATTGCACATTGTTCATGATAGTCAAACAGAGATTAAAGAAAATGTTCTTCATTAAAGGAGTTACTGAATAAAGCATGGTACATTTAATGCAGCTATTAAAAACCATGAATCAGAAGTATGCAAATGTACATGGTAGGATTTTTTTAAAGGAAACTATGGTATGGAGAATTTACATAAACCATCAAAGGTCACACACCTAAAAAGGAGTTAGGGTCAGATTCAAAAGGTCTGGGTCAGAGTCCGTGAATTCAGCCACGATCCTATGTTCCTTTTGAAGTGAAATGAATAAAAAGTTGATTTTGATGTTGTTGTTCAGTCGCTCAGTCGTGTCTGACTCTTTGCCACCCCATGGAAGGCAGCTCGCCAGGCTTCACCGTCTCCCGGATCTTGCTCAAACTCATGTCCATTGAGTCGATGATGCCAGCCAACCATCTTGTCCTCCTCTGTTGTCCTGTTCTCCTGCCTTCAGTCTTTCCCAGCATCGTGGTCTTTTTTTTTTTAAAGGGGTGGGGGATGATAAAGGATGACAAATAAAAGGGAGAAAAAAAGAGTGAGATGGGTAATATCATGAATGTATATAGCAGCATGGAACAAAGTGGGAATAATTATTTGGTACAGGGGAGCCTGGTGGGCTGCTGTCTATTGGGTCACACAGAGTCGGACACGACTGAAGTGACTTAGCAGCATCAGCAGCAGCACCTGTATAGTCTTCCCTCCCGTCCCTTCTCCATCCAAGACAGGAGAGGAGAGGGTCCCTTCCTAGCTCCCAATGTGGTATAGGAATAGGGACTTTCTTATTTTACCAGAGGTCCCTCCAACTTCCTTTGTTGGTTTACAGAAATTGCCCAGTCTTGGCAGATATCACTGCTTTGGGGCTGCTTATGGTCCCTTCCTGAGCTGCGACCATAAATGAGACATTTCCTCAAAATAAGAAGGGTGCTCAGGCCAGAAACCAACACGTCCATTACAGAAATGAATAATCAAAACAATAGCCAGTATTTTTCGAGAGCAACTTACAGAGTTTTACACGTGTTAATTTTGTTAAGGCTCACAATAGCTCTCTATGGGGAGCATTGCCTTTAGTATACAATGTGGTAGGCTAAACTACGGCCTCCAAGATACCACTTCCTAATCCCTAGAACCTGTGTATATGGCAAAAGGGCAAATATTACCTGTTGTATAGTAAAGAATGAGGTTTCTCTGGTGGCTCAGATGATAAAGAATCCGCCTGCAGTGTAGGAAACATGGGTTTGATCCCTGGGTCGGGAAGATTCTCTGGAGAAGGGAATGGCTACCCACTCCAGTATTCTTGCCTGCAGAATCCCGTGAACAGAGGAGCCTGGCAGGCTACAGTCCATGGGGTCACAAAGAGTCTAACACAACTGAGCAACTAATTGCATACTAAACAATTTGCTGGTCTTTGTCCCTGTGAAATTAATTATATATCAACAAGCTGAAATAAAGACGTATTAATACATGGTAGCATTGCTATGGGTGATAGCTCTGATTTCACCATAAGGGTGGATCTGTAGCTACCAGCAGTTCCAGAGTCACATAATCTCAGTATTTTAACTGGAAAGGAAAGGAGCATCTTTCTCCCAACTCTGCTTTGAAAAATCTCAAAGAAAGTCTTGAGTCACCTGTTTTGGGTTATGCTGGAATCCTTTTGTGTCCTGGAAAGATCACAGGTCTGTGATCAGAAGAGAGGGAGGAGTCTGAAGGGACAAAATACAGGCTTCCATTGTGTTAGGGAATACATGAAGAGTTAATTGCAGAAATTGTGGAGAGAATCCAAGAGGGAATATTGGACCTTGAGTATCAGGAGTTTATAACCAAGGAACAGCAAGTGCCCAGTTAGATTAACCATATTTGTTTACTCTGAGGAGTCTCAGTAGAGACATAAGATTTAAAGAATCAATTAAGGCTGGAACCATTGTCTTAATAGCTTACAGGGCTGTGAGGTAAACTCAGAACCAGCATTCTGGCTAACAAAAAACTTAAAGCAATGTAGAGAAAGAAATTCAAAGCTATAAAAACCATACACACAGATAGATAGATAGATATGCGAACTATTTAGAGTAGTTGCTTTTTGGAATTTACTTGAGGGACGCTTTCATTTTTTGTGTTGTTTAAATATTTTGCAATATTTTATAAGAAATAAAGAATTTTTTTAAAAACAGAGATAAACTGTGTGAAAAAGAAATGGAGTTTTCTTTGTTGTCAGTCTCTTCTTATCTTCTCCAGGACTCTTGTCTTTCACTGACTATTGACAGTTGATGGACTAAAAAAAGAAGGTAGATTGGAAAGAGTGTATTTTATACTCCATATAAGTAAAACAAAAAGGGAGAGGCACACATTCACATACCCATAGATTATCTTTGAAAATATAAATATGAACCTGGTAGAAGTTAATTATTCTCTGGAGGAAAACTGGGGGATTGGAGGATTGGAGGTAATGTAAGAGGTTTACATTACATGGTGTACAGTTGACAATGGTTGAATTGTCTTACTGTGTGAATGACAGTTCAATTCAGTCGCTCAGTCGTATTCTACTCTTGCGACCCCATTAACCGCAGCATGCCAGGCCTCCCTGTCCATCACCAACTCCCAGAATTTATTCAAACTCATGTCCATTGAGTTGGTGATGCCATCCAGCCATCTCATCCTCTGTCATCCCCTTCTTCTCCTGCCCCCAATCCCTCCCAGCATCAGGGTCTTTTCCAATGAGTCAGCTCTTCGCATGAGGTGGCCAAAGTACTGGAGTTTCAGCAGCATCATTCGCTCCAAAGGAATCCCAGGGCTGATCTCCTTTAGAATGGACTGGTTGGATCTCCTTGCAGTCCAAGGGACTCTCAAGAGTCTTCTCCAACACCACAGTTCAAAAGCATCCATTCTTTGGCACTCAGCTTTCTTCACAGTCCAACTCTCACATCCATACATGACCACTGGAAAAACCATAGCCTTGACTAGATGGACCTTTATTGGCAAAGTAATGTCTCTGCTTTTCAATATGCTATCTAGGTTGGTCATAACTTTCCTTCCAAATAAAGGTGCTTATATCTTTTCAAATTATATATAGCTCTGTCTGGGTATATGCCCAGGAGTGGGACTGTTGGATCATATAGTAACACTGTTTTTAGTTTTTTTGAGGAACATCCATACTGTTTTCCACAATGGTCGCACCAGTTTACATCCCCACCAACAGTGTAGGTGTTTTTCTCCATACCCCTCCAGCATTTGTTACTTGTAGATTTGTTAATGATGGCCATCCTGGTGTGAGATGATTCTTCATTGTAATTTTGATTTGCATTTCTCAATTAATTAGCAATATTGAGCATCTTTTTGTAAAATTAATTTAAAAAATAGCATTCACAGACTTAAAAAAGGTAAAATGAATAGTATCTCAGGCAGGTAGGGTAGAGAGCTATCGCCAGTCCCTTCCTATCCTGCCTCCCTATACTGCAAAGCCTAGAAACCTAAGACTGCATTCCCTACACCTTCTTGTACCTGGGTGTGTTTTAAATTCCCCAATATATGTGTAAAAGCTTTTGTTGAATTCAGAACTGAGTTAAGTGACAGAGAAGTGAAGCAACATGTGATGATTTAGGAAGTCATCGCTCTGGCTGTGGCTTCCGCTTCCCTAGATCTTGGCTAAGGTGTTGTGTTCTCAGAACCAATAGTTAGGACAACTTCCTATTTCCCCACTTCTCTAATGTGGCAGAGATAATAGTTTTCTTGGTGAAAGCTGTGCCTGACTTGCATCAATCCTCATTCAATAACCAGCTCCAAGTAAGCATGCACACTTGCTAAGTTGCTTCAGGTGTGTCCAATTCTTTGTGACCCTCTGGACTGTAGCCCATCAGGCTCCTCTGTCCATGGGATTCTCCAAACAAGAGTACTGGAGAAGCATTGCCATGTCCTCCTCCAGTGGATCTTACCCAACCAGGGATCAAACTCCTGTCTCTTAAGTCTCCTGCATTGGAGGGCAGGTTCTTTACCCTTAGCACCACCTGGGAAGCCCAGCCTTAAGTATAGATCACTACAATTTGTGAGTCTTATTTGCAGTAGGCTCTGTGAAGCTGATGTCCCAAGCAGGGCTGCTCTTGAATGTTAAGTGCATAGCAGATACAACATTTCTTCTTGTCCCTCATCACTGGGGCCCCTTGTCCTGCATTTGTGAAATTCCCTCAGGTTAGAAATCTAACCTATAGGGCTTATCATCCTCTATAAAAGCCGAAGTGCTAGGAACTTTCTTTCCCACATTTCTTGCAGCCAGAACATCAGTACATGGACCAGGATCTATCAGTTTGGCACATCAGCCTCAAAGATAGCTAGAAAAAATGGTTTCAGGAAGATCACTTGCCGGAAAAGCAGTGGCCGCAGGGGTGGTGATCAGTCTAATACTCATTGCTGGTTGGATCATCAACACAGGCTTCATGTCCAGCATTCTGCAGCCAGGGCACTCGCGTCCTCGTCACCAGACCAACTCTGTAACTTGACTTTAGCTGTTTCTCGTTGTGTGACCCAGAATGTGAGTCCTCTCTTCAGTTCTCCCACTGATTCTGTGAGCAACTTAATATCCTTTTAATGAATTTCTTTCTGCGTAAAACATTCAGAACTAGTTTTTGTTGCTTGAAATTAAGAATCTTGACGGAGGGACTTCCCTGGTAGTCTAGTGGTTAAGACTCTGTGCTTCCACTGCGGGGGCAAAGGTTCCATCCCTGGTCAGGGAACTAACATCCCACATCCCAGGTGGCTGGAAAGAAAAAGAATCTTGATGGATACAAAGAAAGAAGAAACATCCTACCACTTAGGTAGGGTTTTTGCCAGCAAGATTTGAAACTTGAGGAACACACTTTTCATCACTGAAGTATGGCCGAGTGATAGCATGGATCCATCTATGCTATTATATGTCTTACTTGCATTAGTTAGGGTTCTTTGGATACATCTAAATATCTGTATAACAAATTGTTAATTATATATATGTATGTGTGTGTGTGGGGGTGTAACAAATTGGCTCATGCAATTATGGAGACTGAGAAGTCCCATAACCTGCTGTCTACAAGCTGCAGACCCAGGAAAACTGATGATGGTCATGCAATTCAGTCTGAGTCCAAAGGCCTGAGAACCAGGGGAACCAATGGTTTAAATCCCAGCCTGAGCAACAGAGAAGACAAGATGAGATGTCCTAGCTGAAGCAAGTACAAAGCAAAAAGGGAGGAATTCCTCCTTCTTCAAATTTTTGTTCTATTCAGGTCTTCAACAGGTTGGATGATACCCACCAACATTGGGGAGGGCAAGCTACTTTGCTGAGTCCACTGATTCAAGTGCTAATCTCATCCAGAAAATCCTATCCACTCATCCAGATATAATATTTAATCTGGGCACTCCATAGCCAGTCAAATTGGCACATAAAATTGACCATGATACACTACAT
This sequence comes from Neotragus pygmaeus, assembly GCA_006410875.1. NCBI lineage: Eukaryota > Metazoa > Chordata > Mammalia > Artiodactyla > Bovidae > Neotragus > Neotragus pygmaeus. The sequence goes on along the minus strand of SJYV01023218.1, from coordinate 278,520 downwards.
TAATGAGGATTCTTTTGGTTTAAAAAAAAACCCCTCAATTCAAACCATATTAGGCACAATGGGAAAAATATTTTGGGCTCATGCAAATCTGTTGATTTGAAGTGAGTTAGGAATACAGGTCGGAGCAGGCAGTGGCACCCCACTCCAGCATGCTTGCCTGGAAAATCCCATGGACGGAGGAGCCTGGTAGGCTGCAGTCCATGGGGTCACTAAGAGTTTGACATGACTGAGCGACTTCCCTTTCACTTTTCACTTTCATGCTTTGGAGAAGGAAATGGCAACCCACTCCAGTGTTCTTGCCTGGAGAATCCCAGGGACGGGGGAGCCTGGTGGCTACCGTCTGTGGGGTCTCACAGAGTCGGACACGGCTGAAGCGACTTAGCAGCAGCAGCAGGAATACAGGTGGGGTGCAGGACTCTTTCCCTATTTTGTCTCTGCTTTTAGGGCTTTTGTTTGTTTGCTTTACTTTGTTTTATCTTTTGCACATTGGTTTCATTTTTTCCTCACTGGGAACTGGCTTTCTCTACATAGCAAGAAATGTGACCAGCAGGTCCTAATTTTTTCAGTGTACAACTTCGACCCTGGAGAAGGACAAATGTTATCAATTCAAGCCTGAAGAATCCCGGAGAAGGAGGTTAGTTGGCTTGACTAGAATGAAGTGCCCTCCTCAGACCAATTTGCTGTGGCCAGGAGGGACGTAGTTAGGTAAATATATGGTCTTTGCCATGATGTCTCCCATGAATGGTGAGAAGGGAGGAGTTAGTTTCCAAAAGAAGGGAGAAGTGCTAAATGTGTAATACCACAGCTATTTCTTACGGTATACCTGGTGATCAAACACACATATGTGGAAGGCACACACACATGCTCTTTCTTCTCACACATTCTTTCCTCCAAATTCCCTATATAATACAATGCAATTAAGCCATATACAACTTCAAAAGCATCCACATTCAAAATTACATCTGACTGTTGCATCCATCTCTGAGTACAGAATCTTTAGGTGATGTCTAATCTCAATCTTGGACTGCAAGGAGATCCAACCAGTCCATTCTGAAGGAGATCAGTCCTGGGATTTCTTTGGAAGGAATGATGCTAAAACTGAAACTCCAGCTGAAACAATTTATGGCTAACATGATACGTTTAATTATAAGCAATACATTATATATAAAGTTCAGTTCAGTCGCTCAGTCGTGTCCGACTCTTTGCGACCCCATGAATTGCAGCACGCCAGGCCTCCCTGTTCATCACCATCTCTTGGAGTTCACTCAGACTCATGTCCATCGAGTCCATGATGCCATCCAGCCATCTCATCCTCAGTCGTCCCCTTCTCCTCCTGCCCCCAATCCCTCCCAGCATCAGCGTCTTTTCCAGTGAGTCAACTCTTCGCATGAGGTGGCCAAAGTACTGGAGTTTCAGCTTTAGCATCATTCCTTCCAAAGAAATCCCAGGGNAAAATGCTCCATGTCAAAAAAAAAAGTCTTCAAAACCCTTCTAGAGTGGGTCACTTGAGAAGTCCAACACTCAGCCATTAGGAAGTGTCTGTTAGGAACACAGCCACCGCACACTCACCCTGTGTGCAATCGGCATTGTGGCTTGTTGCCGGGAAGATGGCAGAAGAGGCTCACCCTTGTCTCCAAGAAGACAGGGGAGGGATCGTGATGCAAAAATAGCTTGCTCTGCCTAAGGAGGAGAAAAAGTGAAGCAGTGAACCCTTGGAAATGAGAGAGCTCTTAGAGGACCCTTGGCTTAACCCAGAGCCGTTTTGTTTACCTTCTGTCAGTACCACCCTAATTTCTCAAGGGGGATTAACCCTTTTCTGGTTCTCAACCATGTGGTTTAAGTACAACTAACCCCACCTCTCAATTCCAGGGATGGATCCTGATTTAGCTTAAGACAGAGTGTCCTGACCCCTGGAGTCTGTGATTGATTTAAAATGGGTAGTTAAGCCAATCAGTTCAGTTCAGTTGCTGAGTCGTGTCCGACTCTTTGCGACCCCATGAATTGCAGCACGCCAGGCCTCCNTAAACGACTAACACACACACACACACACACAACCTGTTTAGACAAGAGCTCAGCATTCAGGAAACATGCTATCGGGAATCTGGAGGAATTCAATGAGTAGCTTGTTGCAGCCTCAATTATACCACTTCTTGTTAGAGCCTGACACCCTGGCCTTAGAGTTGTCCAGGTGATCACTCTTGATACCTTCAGTGACTCACCTGTACTTTTACCAATCACTATGGATCGGACAAGGAGCTTGGTGGTCAGAAGCCACAGAGACATGTCCTGACACCTGCTGGTGGCTGAGGGAGTCTTCACCCTGGAAAGGTGGGAACCTCATTTTTGTTGCCCAGTTTGAAAGTTCAACATTCATTGTTTCCTACTACATGTCAGATTTGGGACATAATTGCATGGATACAAAGATGAAACAGTGAAGGTTACTGTTCTTGAAGAGCTCATAATCTCTTTAGCAGTGAAAGAGAAAGACACACATTCAGATATTTTAACTACATTGTGGGAGGTGTTATGGTGTGTGTGAGAAAATAGAATTTTTGCCAGTTCTTGGCTCAGCTGCTGAAACCTTTGTAGTTTCTTAATAGATAAGAGCATCTTTCTTTTTAATGGGGCAACTTTGAGTGGGCTCCTGGATGGGCGGGCTGGTCACCAAAAAGACCAGCCATGATTAGAAGCTTGGAATTTCCAGCCCTGCCGCCACCTTCACTTCTTTAGTGAGGGTAGAAGTGTTGGAAATGGGAGTTAATAATTGATCACGCCTCTACAGGTAAGCATCTGTAAAATGCCAATAGCATGGGCTTCTGAAAGCTTTCATGCTGGTGAATACAGCCATCTACTGGGAAGGTGTGCACCCTAACTCCATAGAAACAGAAGCTCCTGCTCTTGGGACCCTCCCAGACCTCGTCCTGTATGTCTTCACCTGCCTCTTCATCTGTATCCGTTATCATATAATTTTTTAACAGACTGGTAAATGTGTTTCCGAGTTCTGTGATCCACTGTAGCAAGTTATTCAAATTTGAGTACAGGAATGTGGGAACTCCCAATTTGTAACCAAGTTGTTTGGAAGTCTTGGGTAACCTGCTGTTTGGGACTGGCATCTGAAGTGGGGACAGTCTCATGGGTCTGAGCCCTTCATCTGTGTGATGTGACACTCTCTTCAGGGCAATCGTGTCAGAACAGAGTGAACTGCAGGACGCCCAGCTGCGATCACAGAGAATCGCTTAGTGGCCACACATTTGGTGACCAGCAGTGTCAGAAGCTGTGTGGCAAGTTCAGAGTGCCATGGAAAAGATTCGTTAACTCTGCATCTCTTCGTAAGGAACTCTCTGTAGCTCCCAGGCGTCCTTCTTTTAGCTACAGCTATAAGCAGAGACAAAGTACAGTCTCCCTTCCCCTTTGGCCATTTTTAGGAAAAGGAAACAAATTGGCCCAGCCTGAGTCAAATGTCCTCTTTCTGAGGACACTGAAAAACCAATGAAACAAATTCTGGGCACAGATTACATATACGACAGCCAAAGTTTTGAGGGGTGAATGAGGAGGAGCTGGGTGTGGTGAGCTNGAAATTAATCCTGAATATTATTTGGAGGAACTGATTGTTGAAGCTGAAGCTCCAATACTATGGCCACCTGGTATGAAGAGCCGACTTATTGGAAAAGACCTTGATGCTGAGAAAAATTGAAGGTAGGAAGAGAAAGGGACGACAGAGGGTGAGATGGTTGGATAGCATCACAAACTCAATGGACTGAGTTTGAGCAAGCTCCTGGAGTCGGTGAAAGACATGGAAGCCAGGTATGCTGCAGTCCATGGGGTCACAAAGAGTTGGGCATGACTGAGCAACTGAACAACGATAACACTGGATCATAAGAGAAAGCAAGGGAATTCCAGAAAAACATCTACTTATGCTTCATTGACTATGCTAAAGCCTTTGACCTTATGGATCACAGCAAACTGCGGAAAATTCTTAAAGAGATGGGTGTGCCAGACCACCTTAACTGTCTCCTGAGAAACCTGTATGGAGGTCAAGAAGCAACAGTTAGAACTGGACACGGAACAACAGACTGGCTCAAAACTAGGAAATGAATACAAGAAGGCTATATGTCATCACCCTACTTATTTAACTTATATGTAGAGTACATCATGTGAAATGTCAGGCTGGATGAATCACCAGCTGGAATCAAGATTATTGGCAGAAATATCAACTTCAGGTATGCAGATGATAGCACTCCAATAGCAGAAAGTGAAAAGGAACTTAAGAGCCTCTTGATGAGGGTGAAAGAGGAAAATGAAAAAACTGGCTTGAAACTCAACACTCAAAAACAAGATAATGGCATCTGGTTTCATCACTTTATGGCAAATAAATGGGGAAAATGTTTAAGCCGTGACATATTTTCTCTTCTTGGTCTCCAAAAATCATGGAGAATGGTGACTGCAGCCATGAAATTAAAAGATGCTTGCTTCTTGAAAGGAAAGCTATGACAAACCTAGATAGCATATTAAAAAGCAGAGACATCACTTTGCCAACAAAGGTCCANTCTTCTTGGTCTCCAAAAATCATGGAGAATGGTGACTGCAGCCATGAAATTAAAAGATGCTTGCTTCTTGAAAGGAAAGCTATGACAAACCTAGATAGCATATTAAAAAGCAGAGACATCACTTTGCCAACAAAGGTCCATAGAGTAAAAGCACTGGTTTTTCCAATGCTTAGGTACGGATGTGAAAGTTGGACCATAAAGAAGCTTGAGTGCCAAGGAATTGATGCTTTTGAATTGTGGTGCTGGAGTAGACTCTTGAGAGTCCCTTGGACAGGAAGGAGATCAAACCAATAAATCCTAAAGGAAATTCACCCTGAATGTTCGTTAGAAGGACTGACGCTAAAGCTGAAGCTCCAATACTTTAGTCACCTGATGTGAACAGCCAACTCATTGGAAAAGATTCTGATGCTGGGAAAGATTGAGGGCAGGAGGAGAAGGGGGCAATAGAGGATAAGATGTTTGGATAGTATCACCAAATCAATGGACATGAGTTTCAGCAAACTCCAAGCGACAGTGAAGGATCGGGAAGCCTGATGTGCTGCAGTCTACAGAGTCACAAAGAACTGGACATGACTTAGCAACTGAACAACAACCCTAGTACGGAGAAATTTTTATTAATACAAAGAAACCCAATAGATTTAAAATACTTAAAAGGATGACCCAGAGGGATGGGATGGGGAGGGAGGGGGAAGGGGGGTTCAGGATGGGGAACACATGTACACTCATGGCAGATTCATGTCAATGTATGGCAAAACCAATNTTTCAGTAGGCACTGATCCATATGAATGGGGTTTCAACAGCATCCAATACACAAATCCTAAATGAGAATTTATTAATTTACAAAATGGATTTAAAGGCATATCAGTCTTCCCCAGGTCTGTTTTTCAAATACCATTTTGAACCCTAACTGAATGCTGAACCCAGTGCTGAGTGCTGGAGACATAGAGATAAATTAGCTACAGGCTTTGCTCTCTGAGAGCTCCCTAACTTATGTGTGTGTCGGGTGTGGGCAGACACCTTCCCTCTCTGAGATCACATAGCTTGAGAAACCAAGTCACAGTCAGGGAGCAGCTTGTTGAGGGTGAGACAAGAACAAGGGAGGTTGGCTGGAGGCTGGACTGCTCAGCGGTGTCTCTGGCAGCCGGGGCCCTGCTTTACGTGGTGGGGAGAACTGTGTCCTGGAGTCGAGTTGGCACAGCCACTGTTCCTGTGCAGTTCTGCAGCCCAGCACTGCCACTGCTGGCCTCAGGTGCTCTTTGCACTTTTGTGGCTGCCCACAGTCCCTTAAAGCAGGACCTTTTCTCTGTAGACAGTTCCCATCTTATGGAAAATCTCCCCCTAGATCTGGGAGCTGAACGGTGTTGGTGGCATTCCCCATGAGTCTCATCCATTTCCCATTGATCTTACCATCATGTCACTTAGGATAGGAGCTGCCCTGAGGGCCCCTCAACCTGGTCTCCTTGTTAATCTGTGTTGTTCTTTTTCTTTAAGGGCGCAGGCTCCAGAGTGCACATGCTCAGTATTTACAGCACCCAGGCTTGGGATCTTTGTTTCCTGACCCTGGATCAAATGCATGTCCCCTGCATTGGAAGAAGGATTCTTAACCACTGGACCACCAGGGAAGTCTCCACGTATGTGTGTGGTTCTGATTGGACTCTCCATACTCCTCTGTGAGCCTCTACATTACTTTGGTCAAGTTTCTCTCCTCTCAACAGTTTTTTCAAACATTTGACAATTCCTTGCAATCTTCCATCCAACCTTTATCCCTCTAACTCCTAACAGGTGACCGTGCCCCCTACTTTAGTTAGGAAATAGGGGTGGGGTGCTATTTCCTTAAGCTCCTGAGGAAAGGCTCAACTATCCATCTTTAGTGCTTTCGGGCATCTCCCAGGGCCACCCCTTCCCACTTCAGCCTACTTGCTCTGTCCGCTCCAATTTGCATCTGTTTTTCTGGCCTTTCTGCTCAGTCCCTATAGCGGGGTTGTGGTCCCTCTCCAGCCAGTTCATGTGTTGAAGCCCCAAGCTCCCATGTGATGGTGTTGGACATGGAGCTTCTTGGGGGTAATTAGGTCAGGAGGGTGGGGCCCTCATGATGAGATGAGAGCCCTTCTGCAAAGAGATGCCAGAGAGCTTGCTTCTCTCTGCTTTCCACCAGGTGAGGACCTGGAGAGAAGGTGACTGTCTGCAAACCAGGAAGAAGGCCCTCTCTAGACACTGATCTGCCAGCACCTTGAGCTTGGACTTCCTGGCATCCAGAACTGAAAAATGAGCATTGTTTAAGCCATCCAGTCTGTAGTTTGTTTGTTTGTAACTTTTGGCTGCACCCTGCAGCTTTTGGGACCTCAGTTCCCCAACCAAGTAGCCAACTCATTGGAAGGTGGAGTCTTAACCATTGCACTGCCAGGTCCCTATAATATGTTGTTGTAGGAGGCCAAACTGACTCACACCCTTGGCTCTCACTTCTGGCCCTTTCTTCTTTCTTTATTTCCTATTTATTTATTTACTTGGCTGTGCCGGGTCTTAGTCACAACATGCAAACTCTCAGTTGCGGTATGTGGGATCTAGTTCCCTGACCAGGGATCAAACCCGGGCTCCCTGCATTGGGAGTGTGGAGTCAGCCACTGGGCCACCTTTCCTCTTTCTCCTGCCCCATCCTCTGCATGTCCCTTGGTATTTCCCAGGGTCCTGTCCTAGATTCCCTTTTCTCCTTTCTCTGGTTCCTCTCCCTGAGTGACCTCACCCACTCCCAGGGCTTCAGCTGNGTGGAGTCAGCCACTGGGCCACCTTTCCTCTTTCTCCTGCCCCATCCTCTGCATGTCCCTTGGTATTTCCCAGGGTCCTGTCCTAGATTCCCTTTTCTCCTTTCTCTGGTCCCTCTCCCTGAGTGACCTCACCCACTCCCAGGGCTTCAGCTGCTATTTCTGTACCACTCCTAAATATCTTTTTTCCAGCTGTTTGGTTCCCTTGTGTGAGATAATAGAAAAAATATATATATATTGGTCTCTGTCCCAGGTTCCTGGTTTAGAGAGAGCGCCTAAAAGTCTTGTAATTTCCCAAGTGATAAGAGTGCTGCCAGCATCTTTTTGTTCTATTATTTGGTTTTTGACTGTCCCTGACACAAGGCTCTTAAAACACTTGTAAAACTTCTCAGTCCAGATAAGAGCACAATGAACATCTTTTGTTTTAACGAGGCCACTCTGGGTGAGCTTCTGAATGGGAGTTAGTCACTAGAAAGACCAAGCCAGGCAGTATTAGAGGATTGAAATTTTCTATACTCTGACAGGATAGAGGGGCTGGATGGCGTTAATAATTGATCACGCCTATGTGAGGAGGTCTCCGTAAAATCCCAACATTAGGAGTTCAGGGAGTTTCCAGGTTGGTAAACGCATCCACCTACGGGTAGGGTGTTGCATCCCAACTCCACGAGGACAGACACTCCTGTGCTTGGTAATCATCCAGACCTCACCCTAGATCTCAGAAAGGGAACACAGGAACCTCTGATGTGTAGCTAAGGTGGACGAAAGTTGTGGGTGACCTGGGGACCTACTTCTTGCAATTGGCTTCTGAAGTGGGCAGCAGTCTGAGCCCTTCACCTGGGGGATCTGACATTCGCTTCAGGTAGATTGTGTCAGAACTGAGTTAAATTGGAGGACACCCAGCTGCTATTGCAATATTGTTTGGGGTGGGTTAAACCCACACATCTGGTGTCAGAAGTGTTGGGTGGTATTCCTATGTGAGTAAAGAAGAAACACAGGCGGGAAGACTGTTTTTCCCTTAGACCCCCTCCCCTGCTCCATCCATTCTCTATCTGGCTCTGTCTTGCTCTGGGTCTTGGGGCGCGGACCCCTTTGGGATGCATCAATAAGCTCTCTTGCTCTCCGGCATCTTTTTGACAAGGAATCAGGATATAAGAAGGTGGGCAGAGAAAGGAGTCCTCGGGCTGAGGTCTTTCTCCAGAGAGCTGAGAACGCAGAGCAAGAGACCTGGGAGGGTAGGACTAGGAAGAGGATCGGAGTTCACGGCCAGGGCCAAGGAGAAAGAGCAAAGGGGCGGCCACAGGCTGGCTGGCTCAAACCCAGACAGGCGGAGCGGGAGGGCTCATTCATCCAGGGCCAGCCCAGGGCTGAGGTTGCCGAGCTGGCTGGCCCGGCCCAGGCCCTCTCAGGACTGGGAGGGAATTTCCTCGGGCTCCCTCCCCCGGGGCTGGGCGAGCGGGAACCTGTGCGGAGGATTTTAATTTGAGGAGCGACCTCGGAGTGTGTGGCAGGGCGGGAACTCCGGGATTCCTGAGGCAGCCCCTTGGCCTGTCCTGCCTGGGACGCACCTTGGCCTCCCCAGGTAAGCTGCGGGCGCGGGGAGCCTCGACCGGGTCCCTCTGTCGGGCGGGCAGCGCCCGAGGCCCAGGGCCGACCGAGGAGCGCTCCCTTGGCAGCCTCCTTCCGGAGGAGGCTTCAGGAGTGTCCGCTCCTGCTACTTTCATTTTAAAAGTTGGCAGCAGGTTGGGCCAGGAGTCAGGGGGCTGTCTCTGACTCACCCCTCTCCCCGATGGTGGGAGGACCAAGTAATGCCATTGCCCCTCTGAGCCCTGGTCAATCTCTCGCCTTCTTTCTCTCCCTGCATCCCGTTCTCCTCAGTAACCTGTCCCCAACTCCAGTCCCACAGTCCTCTCCTCCCTCCAACTCCAGTCCCACAGTCCTCTCCTCCCTCCACCTGAGCCAGATC
>SJYV01023218.1:248089-267744 GCA_006410875.1 Neotragus pygmaeus | reverse complement strand
TTAGGGGTGGGGCAGTTTCACTCTTCCTGGGAATAAGAGAACTGAAATTTATTTCACAAATGCATGGCGATCATCTATAAGCAGGTGGCCAGCGTGGCAGAGTGGAAACATTTTGGAGTCAGAGAGGCATTTGGATCGATATCCCACCTCTTCCTGAAGGTCAGTTTCCTTATCTCTAAATAGTATTGTTATAAAGAAGACTTGAGATGTTCTGTTGGTGGGACTCCATGGACATGAGAGGGTACATATTAATCACCAAGCCCAGTGCCGGCCACACAGCAAGGCCTGCTCCAGAAACACCTGTGCTTCCGGCCATGCCCTGCCCTAACTGCCACCCTCCCCTCTCTGTCTTGTAAAGATGTAGCAGACACCCTTGGCCTTGAAGGCACTTGGGCTGACCTGTGAACACTGAGCTGGGAGTGAAGGGGCAGGTGGTGAAGGGAGGGGCTGAATAGGAAAAGCGCCTCCTGCCGTTTGAGGTTAGAACAGCAATCAGGGCTGGGACCTCTAGCTGGAAGGAAAGGAAGGCTCTTCCGCTGTGTTTCTGAATTCGCATAGTCAGTGATGGGAACCGTCAGTTCCTACCAACCAACTCCGCCTGGTCTCAGGTTACAGCCTTTTAAATGCGTAATCTCATTTAATCGTAACCCTATTGTATTATCCTCAGCCCCATTTTATAGTTGAGAACGGGAAGATACAAACAAAGGGATTTGCCTAAGGTCACATGGCTAATAATAAGTAGTGGATCCAGAATTCATATCTAGGTCAGACTCTGGATTCCACACTTTGTTCAAATCCTTATTGTCCTTCAAATTTCTGTGTATCAGAAAGAACAAAAGGCCATCAGCCTTCCCCCAGCTTCTTAGACACTGGCTTCTCACTTGCCGTACATCAGTACATCTCCTGCTCTGGGCTGCTTCATCCAAGTGGGAAAGAGCACAGTCTTCCCCTGATTCATTCATTGTCACTTATTCATACTTCATTCATTCAGTCATGTGCTCTGTTGGCCCTGTGTATATGCTCACAGCTTATAGTGAGCACCCTGTATGTCCCTGATACAGAAATGTTCGAGGAATCTTTTGTTAATTCAACGAACATAATCTGATTCATTCTGTGGGTTCCGTAATAGGGATTCAAAGATGAATAAAATACATCTTCCCTGGCAACTCAGTGGTAAAGAATACGCCTGCCAATGCAGGATACACGGGTTCGATTCCCTGATCTGGGAAGATCCCACATGCTGTGGAGCAACTAGGTCCATTCGCCACAATTATTGAGCCTATGCTCTAGAGCCCGGGAGCTGCAACTACTGAAGCCCACTCGCCCTAAATCCCATGCTTTACAAGAAAAGCCACCACAACGAGAAGCCTGCACAGCACAATTAGAGAATAGCCCACTCAGCAACGAAGACCCAGCACAGCCCAACCTAGATAAATAACTTTAAAAGATGAATAAAACAAGTTCTATCTTCGGGACTTTCACAGCCTTGTGGAGGAGACAGTGATAATACAAAGAAGACGGTGGTACCTTAAGGGATATTTTATTTGTTACTGTATCCCTTGCCTAGCACAATGGCAGGTGCGTAATAGAGGCTTAATAAGGCTTTGCAGAGGCAATGTTGGGACAGAGTCTTGGAGGGGGTGTTAGGACTTGGCCAAGAGAACAAATTGGGGAGGGAAGATGTTCTAACAGAGAGAGATGCTCAAGAAAAGACCTAGTGGAGGGTGGGAGCTAGAATTGCTAGGCGCTCAGTAAGACCAGAACTAGTGGTTACCAGTGGGAAGAGAGGAAGGGATGGGGCAAGATAGGAGTTGGAGACTGAGAGGTTCAGGCTACTATGTGTAAAATAAATAAGCTACAAGGATATATTATAGAGCCCAAGGAATATAGCCGATATTTTATAACAGCTTTAAATGGAGTACAACCTATAAAAATTTTGAATTACTATGTTGTACACCTGAAACTAACATAGTATCACAAGTCAACTATACCTCAATAAAAAATTAGAGGTAACAAGGAAGAAAAGAATGAAGGCAGATTCTCTTACAGACAGAAGATTATTCTGGTTTGGCTGATCGATTTGACAGTGAGGACTGGTTTTGACAATTGGATTATATGGCAGACATTTTCCATAAGCTGAGCAAGCTAAATCTGTAGCTCCAAGGTTTAGAGGAAGACATATCTAAAGCATGTCTCTAATAAAAACTATGCTAGAAAGTTCTATCTTGCAACTGGTTTTAATTTGTGAGAAATAATTTATTGCTGACTTAAAAATGTATGAGAGTAACATAGTTTTTCTGAAATTCTTATGGGGTTTCATGAGCAACAAATGTGAACACTACAGGTGTATGGACACACAACGTCATTGTCCAGGGGCATCACAGTGGGGACTGATCAGGTGAGGTGAAGAGGCTTGTCTGGAGATAAGCAGGGGGCAGAACTGGAGCAAGAACCAGGGTTTTCTGAGTGTAGCAATTCAGTGTTCTTTCCAAATTTCCTCCTTCTTCCTTCTTCTACTCACTTAGTGGTTTATTCAGCAAACAGTAAGCACCATTAGATAGGATAAAAAAGAAAATTTCCTACTTTATATTCTAGTAGAAAGAGACAGACAACAGATAAACAAACCAGATTTTTATTTTTACATAATTATTTGACTGCATTGAGTCTTAGGAAGCGAAAGGAGAAGAGAGTGGCAGAGGATGAGATGGTAAGATAGCATTACCAACTCAACGGACATGAATTTGAGCAAACGCCAGGAAATAGTGAAGGACAGGGAAGCCTGGCTTGCATGCTCCAGTCCATGGGGTTGCAAAGAGCCGGACACAACTTAGCGACTGAAAGCAACAACAGCAGCAGCAACACTGAGTCTTAGTTGTCATACCAGAGATGATCTTTGTGGCACGCGGGATCAATATTGATTGTGGCATGTGAGCTTCAATTTGTTGCAGCACATGGGCTCCCGAGCTCCGGCTCAGTAGCTGCAGTGTATAGGCTCTGTGGTGTGGCACACGGGCTTAGTTGCCCCGTGGCATGTGGAATCTTCCCTCATAGCCCAGTCAGTAAAGAATCTGCCTGCAATTCAGTAGACCCAGGTCGATTCCTGGGTCAGGAAGATCCCCTGGAGAAGGAAATGGCAATCCACTCTAGTATTCTTGCCTGGAAAATCCCACGGACAGAAGAGTCTGGTGGGCTACAGGCCATGGGGTTGCAAGAATTGGACACAAGTTAGCAACTAAACCAACCACCCAACCAATGTGGAACCTTAGGAAATGTGAGTTTCCTGACCAGGGATTGAACCCATGTAGCCTGCATTGGAAGGTAGATTATTAACCACTAGGCCACCAGGGAAATCCCCAAACCAGGTGTTTTTGGACAGTTAAGTGCTGAAAGTGAGTTAGAAGTGGGATGTGATAGAGTATATGGGGTGGGCAGAGGTTGGGCTGCCACTACAGAGAGGCCACAAAAAGCTAGCCTTGAGTGTATGTGCTGGGGTTTGGGGGGTGGGGGCTGGGAAGGAGAAAGGGTTAGGTAGAGGGAACAGCACGTGCAAAGACCCTGAGACAGGAGAGAGCTTGGTGTGTGCTTGAGACAGAAAGAAGCCCCAGAGGTTGCAGCACAGAGACGTTGGGAGAGTAGTAGAAGGTTAAAAGAAGGCTGGAGCTAGCTGGTGCAGGATTTATCAGCCATGCCAAGGACCCTGTATCTGCCTTGAAGACAATGGGGAACACTGAAGGGTTTTGTTCATTCATGTATATTGGCTGTGCTGGGTCTTGGTTGCTGTGCGTGGGCTTTCTCCAGTTGCAGTGAGCAGGGAATTCTCTCTAGCTGCTTTGTGAGGACTTCTCACTGAGGTGGCTTCTCTTGCTGCAGAGCATGGACTCTAGAGCGTGGGCTTCCGTAGTTGTGACGCATAGGCCCAGTTGCTCCAGGGCGTGTGAGGTGCTCCCAGACCAGGGACTGAACAGTGTCCCCTGCACTGCGAAGTGGACCTGCAACCACTGGACCGCCAGCCCCCCACTGAAGGATTTTTAAGCAGACGGTTGTATTTTGTTTTGGAAGGGGGGCAGGAATGGAAACAGAGATGGAGACTAACTGAGAGGCTCTTTCAGGTGAGACAGCTGCTGTCTACTCTGCTGAGGGAGTGTGAAGATGAATGGTGTTAAAGGGAAGGCAGAATGGTGTGGAATGTCATGTCATCCTCTAGTTCTGATGAGGGGTGCTGGTAACTATTGCTATACAAGAAGTCACCATAAAGCATAGTGGCTTCCAACAACAGCCATGTGATTTTGTCATGAGTCTGTGGGTCTGGAATTTGCTGCATGTGGTGTCATGAGATCATTCCCTTGGCTCTATAGGTCTGGCACTTTTGTGCTCTTCTATGTGGTCTCTCTCCCCATGAGTAGCTTGGATTTCTCATGGGATGGTGGCCTCAGTGGAGGTCATTCTTCTTATATGATGTCAGATCTCGAAGAGGGAACATTCCAAGAGGAACAGAAGCAGGGCTGCAGATCTCTGCAGGCCTGGCCTTGGAGGTATCCGGCACTACCTCTGCCTCACGTTATAAGTCAAAACTAGTCACAGGTCTGGCCCAGATTCAAGGTGGGGAAACAAAACCACCTTTTAGCGGAGAAACAGCAAGTAATATGCTCTGTCTTTAATCTACCACACTGGGCTTCTGGAAACTGAATAACCACAACTGCCCTGATGAGACTGACTAAACCACAGTTCAGTAGCACCCTCTTCTTACCCGAGGTTTTGCTTTCCCCGGTTTTAGTTACCTGAAGTCAACCTTGGTTTGAAAATATTGAGTGGAAAATTCCAGAAATGAACAATTTATAAATTTTGAGTCATGCACTCTTCTGAGTAGCTTGATGAAATCTCAAGCTGTCCTGCTTCATCTGGCCCTGGACATGAATCATTTCTTTGTCTAGTGTATCCTGCCCAGTCATCTAGCTGCAGTCTTGGTTATCAGTTGAGGTATGCCAAAGTCACCCTTATATTACTTTCTAGTGGCCCCGAAACCCAAGGGTAATAATGCTGGCAATTTGGATATGCCACAGATAAGCTGTAAAGTGCTTCCTTTAAGTGAAAAGGTGAAACTTCTTGACTTAATAAGGAAAGAAAAAAGGGAACTTCCCCAGTGGTTCAACGGTGAGGACTCTGTGTTTCCACTGTAGGGGGCACAAGTTTGAGTCCTGGTCAGGGAACTAAGCTTCTGCAAGTCACATGGTGTGACCAACAACAATAACAAAAAATGGCAAGGAAAAAAATTGCATTCTGAGGCTGCTAAGATAAAGATGAATCATCTATCTATGAAATTGTGAAGAAGGAAAAAAAAATTCATGCTAGGTTTGCTATCTCACCTCAAACTGCAAAAGTTACAGCCACAATGTATGATAAGTGCTTAGTTAAGATGGAAACAGCTTTAAATTTGTACAATAAGATTTGGAGAGAGAGAAGGATGACAACATTCACGCAATTTTTATTACAGAATATTGTTTTAATTCTATTTTATTATTAGTTATTGTTGTTAATGTTTAATTTATAAATTAACCTTTACCAAAAGTATGTGTGTATAGGAAAAACCATTGTATAGATAACAGTTGGTGCTACCCACAGGTTCAGATAGTCCCTGGGGACTTGGAATGTATTGCTGTGGATAAGGGGAGGCTACTGCATACTGTGTTGGACAATTTATAGGTCTTTGTTCTCCACTGGGGAATAAAGAGGGCCTGGGGAATAGGGAGTGGTTTTGTTTTTGTTTTTTTTTGTGTGTGTTTCCAGAGTATAGCATATACAAGGCATTCAGGATGTGTTGTCCAATAAATTCACACATTACGTAAGAATTCATTGGTTATCAATCATAGTGTACATGAGAATCCCCTGGGGAGCTGTTACAAAGACAGGCAGGTTCCTGGGCAAGATCCCAGCCCAGAATCCAAATTTCTAGGGGAGGGGGTTTCAATCTTAGCTGCACATCAAAAAACCCCAGTGCCCAGGCCCTAGCTCCAGAGGCCTTAGTTCAACTGGTCAGGGGTGAGCTCAGACATTGATACTGCTTTACAATCTCCTCAGGCAATTCTGATGTGTGGCCAGGGTTAAGAACCACTTCCCTAGGATTAGAACCAGCCATCTCCACTTGACTTTTTCAGATGATTCTGTAGCTGGTTTATGTCAGGGTGGCCAGCTGTCCTTGGTGTGCCCAGGACTGTCCTAATTTTAGCACCCCGAATCACATATCCCTCGTCCCGTGCAAAGCAGCAGAGTTGGTTATCATCAATGGACCATTATTTAAGAAACACTGAAGATGAGGCAGTGAAAACCTTTTTGAAGAACACCTACAAATACCTACTGAGAGCAGTGATTCTGCCTCCCTACTGAAGGGACTGAAATAGTATCATCATGTTATCAAACTGAGCCAACTCCTTGAATTAAGGAGGTTGGGAGTTTTCTTTCAGCCCTGTGCTCTGGTGGGCTAGGTCACTGCGCGCTGCATGCTAAGTCACTTCGGTCAGGTCTGACTCTGTGTGACCCCATGAACTGTAGCCCGCCAGGCTTCTCTGCCCATGGCATTCTCCAGGCAAGAGTACTGGAGTGGGTTGCCATGCCCTCCTCCAGGGGATCTTCCCGACCCAGGGATCAAACTTGTGTCTCTTATGTCTCCTGCATTGGCAGGCAGGTTCCTTACCCCTGGCCCCATCTGGGAGTTTTCCTTTAGCTCTGTGCTCTGGCGGGCTAGGTCATTAGCCTAGCTTAATAGTGTGTCTGTCTTTGGGACTTCTTCCAGTTCTATTGTCTATTGGGACTTCTTCCATATTCTATTTCTTAGTGTGCATGAGGCAACTTTGAAAGTCTGATCACAAGGAACAAGGAAAATGTGTTGAGGACAATATGAGATATAACATAAAGCTTTGGTCTTTACAGTATATATTATTGTTACTGTTATTTACTATAATAGAAAACAAAAATGTTATAATAGAGTACTTAAATAGCTCTGTGGGGAGGCAGTGGGTATATTAATAAGGGAGTGGCTCAGGATCTAGCCTCAAGAATGGGACAGTGCTCTGGCTTTGCTTTGAAGGGCAATCACAGGTACCTCTTTTTGCCTTAGTTGTTCATCTGTAAAATGGGAATAAAAATGGTGTCTTCTTCGCAGGGCAGCTAGGAGGATTCATCAAAATACCACAAGTGGTGGGGATTCCCTGATGGTCCGGTGGTTAGGACTCAGTACTTTTACTGCTGTGGGCCTAAGTGCGATCCCTGTTCAGGCAACTAAGATTCTGCAAGCCTTGAGGCATGGCCAAATGAAATAAAAACAAAAAACAAACTAAAAACCCCACAAGTGAAAGTGGTTCCGTGGATTGGGAAGGGGCAGTCATGATAGTCTCTGAATGGGAGAGACACAAAGAAATTATTCCACTGAGAGGTCTTGTACATGACCAGAGTCTTGGTCCCCCCACCTTGAACCACAGCCACAGTTGTGGGATTCCAAAGAAGAATCTTTTAACACATAGTGGGCATGCAGAGACCTCAGGAAGAAGAGCATCCCTACCTTAGGTGCCCTCACAATCGAGGGCAAGTGTGCTTTGCTTCAGGAATAAGGAACACTTTTGGAAAAGGGGATTTGTGAAGGTACTTTCTATTTTGTTTTAAAATCTTTTGCCTATTTCTTTCTTTTTTTTTTTTGCCTATTTATTTCAAGTGTATTCTTGGAGATGTAGCGAAAAGTAAACAACCACAACCACAAACCCATAAATTGGAAAGGCTGGTTCTTAATTTCTATAGCTAAAAAAGCCCTCTTTTAGGCTATAACCACAGAGAGATTGCTGCAGGACTCTGGAATGAGGCATAATGATGGTCTGCAGTGTGATGAAGGAGGCTGTTCGTCTCTGTGGCCCAGAAGCCCAATCCGTGGCCTCTCCAATTACCCATGTTGCCTAGCAACACCACCCAAAGCCTCCCCACCAGGTCCAGCTGGGCAGCAATTGGGTACACCCAGCATAGTCTTTTGCTCAGCCTTCTGGACACCCCAGCCACATCAAGGCTGGATTCAGCCTCTGCAAGGACCCGCCTGGTACCAGTGAATGGGTGGGGCCAGCTGTTTAACAGTTCAGATGTCTGAAACCTACTTGTTCGTGTGCAGCTGGGAAAGCAGCACAGCTCAGTGATCGAGAGCCTCTTCTGCCAAAGAGGAGGTGTACTAAGGTTGGTGGCCTTGGCAGTGCTCTCCTGGGTGAGGTGAAGAAGGGAAGGTGAGCCTGACTTAGTCCTCGGGTTCTCAGAGAATCAGAGCCTTTTGCTTTCCTGGACGTCTTTCTCCACCTTGACTCCTTGCAGCAGTAATGGGAGTGGTGGTTTTTCCCAGCCCCGCTGGCCAGTTCTTCTACAGCTCCCATCTGGGAACTCTCAGGGTCTAGTCGGGATCTGATCGGAGAGCTGGAGGAGGAAGTGGGAGGAGGAAAGAAGGAAGGATGGGATGAAAATACTCAAAACTATGCACGCTTCTTGCACACTTGTTACATGGGAATCACAAGGCAGAGGCACGCATGGGGCCTTTGGAGTCAGACGCCTTCGTCTCCTGCTCCACCTTCTCACCAGCTCTATGACCCTGAGCAAGGTGCTCGGGAAGCCCGAGTTATCTTATCCATAAACTGGGGATGTGATTATCCCAACTTACAAGACTGTTGTAAGAAGTAAAGGAGAGCGTGCTCTTAAAGGGTTTGGTATAGAACCGGGCACACACTAAGTGCTCACCATTATGGCAACTCTTAGAATTTCATTTGATTCTGACAATATTGAGGGGAGTAGAACTTGAGTCTTCACAGTGCCAAGCACAAGGAATCGTGCTCCCTGAAGACAGGTGACAGCCCCTCTGGTAACCAACGCAGCATGGGGGCTCTGCAGGTCTCTATGAAGGCTCAGTGATGGCAGAATGATGGCACTGGGGGTGGGTGGGTGTGTGGAGGAAAAGGATGAGGGCAAGTGCTTCTCGGTTTAAGAGAAGTAACCAAAACTCTTAGTTATTATGGTGTACATGGAATTCCTCTCTCCTTGCCTCCCTCCTTCCAATATTCTTTCAAATAAACTGTATTTTGGAACAATTGTAGATTTACTAATACATCAAAGTTGCAGAGAGTTTGTTTACCTTTTGAAAGTGAAGTGAAAGTGAAATCACTCAGTCGTGTCCAACTCTTTGCGACCCCATGGGCTGTAGCCTACCAGGCTCCTTCCTCCCTGGGATTCTCCAGGCAAGAGTAGTAGAGTGGGTTGCCGTTTCCTTCTCCAGAGGATCTTCCTGACCCAGGGATCGAACCCAGGTCTCCCGCATTCCAGGCAGAGGCATTTAACCTCTGAGCCATTTTCTGAACACCTTTGATGCATCAGGAACTTTCTGGGCCTGTGGAATACAGCAACAAAACTGTGTCAGCCTCCTGTTGGAAGATCACAGAGATTGTGAGATAGAGTGGACCTCTAATAGTACTCACACTTCTGACACCAAATGTGTGGGTTTTCCATGTCAAGAAATTCTGACACTGACTACCCTACAGATTAAGGGCTCATTTCCACAAAGCTGCTCCCGATTTCAGATGCAGTTGCAAGCCTAGGCTTCCCGGGCTTTTGACCAAATGGCTATAATTTCAGCGTTTCTGTGACCTCCCTCCTTAGGTTCCATAATTTGCTAGAGCAGCTGACTGAACTCACGACAGGACATTGCCTACTATTATCAGTTTATTATAACGACTACAACTCAGGAGCAGCCAAATGGAAGAGATGTGTAGGGCAAGGTATGTGGGAAGGGACGTAGAGCCCTCACACCTTCTGTAAATGCATCACCCTCCCAGCACCTTGAACTGTTCACCTAACCTGGAAGTTCTCCAAACCCACTTGTTTAGGATTTGTCTGGAGATTCAATTACATAGGGATGATGGGTTAAATTATTGGCCACTGATGACTAAACTCGGTTTCAAGCACTTCTTGCCATCCCAGAGGTGGGGGACTGAAAGTTCCAACCCTCTAATCACATGGTTGTTTCCTCTGGTGACCAGTCCCCATCCTCTAAGAATAACTTCATTTGCATAAACTCAGGTACAGTTCAAAGAGGCTTCTTAAGAATAGCAAAAGACACTCCTCTCACACTTATCACTCAGGAAATTTCAGGGGTATTAGGAGCTCAGTGCCGGGAGCTGGGGAGGAAGACCAAATGTATATATTTCTTAATATATCACAATGTCATGGTAGATTACAAGATCACTGGAAGGAAATAAGCAGAAACAAAGGGAGACCAGGCAGTTAGAAAGTGAAGTCACTCAGTCGTGTCTGACTCTTTGCGAACCCATAGACTGTAGCCTACCAGGCTCCTCTGTCCATGGGATTTTCCAGGCAATAGTCCTGGAGTGGATAGCCATTTCCTTCTCCAGGGGATCTTCCCAACCCAGGGATCGAACCTGGGTCTCCCGCACTGTAAACAGACACTTTACCATCTGAGCCACCAAGGAAGTCTGGGGAGGAAGACCAAATATATATATTTCGTAATATATCACAATGTCATGGTAGATTACAAGATCACTGGAAGGAAATAAGCAGAAACAAAGGGAGACCAGGCAGTTAGAAGTACAGAGCCAGGTAGGCAAAAAGAGCCATACTGTCGCTGCTACATGCTCATTGCTTCAACCTGCCTGAAAGACACAGCGGGCATCGGATGTTGGGTGCCACACTGACTCCAGTGGCACAGCTGGATGGACACGAGATACTGCTGCCATTGCTTTAAAGTGCACCATGTAAGAATCTTCCCCATCTGCAGCTCGAGTCCTCCAAATTCTAAGCAAATGCAGCTGACTGCTCAAGCCCAGGTCACATACCTAAGCCTAGGAACCTGGAAAAGTGAATATTGGACATTTTTAGCTTTTGTACTGGGAAGTGGTCCTTGCTGTCCACCGAGACTTGTGAACTGAGTAACTGGCTGAGAAAATTAACAAATGACCATTACATAAGCATTATCCAAAGAATACAGTGGAAGTGTTACAGAACCAAACTTGGGTCCACTTATCGATGCCTGGAAGCCTATCTCCTGACACTGGGTTGTGGTGAAGGAAAGTGCCGTGTTTATTGAAAGGCATCAAGCGAGGAGTCCAGGGTGGCTAGTTCTCAAAACACCTGAACTCCCTGATTGGTTTCAGCCAAGCATTTTTTAAAGGCAAGATGAGGAAGGGGCGACCCAGGGCTATGTGCTCAGCTGGCACACAGTTCTCTGATGAGGTAACAGGGTGGAGTTACAGGGTTAACGTTATCAATCCTTAGGCTCAGTAGGCCTGGGGGCTCTGCTCATGGTCATCAGGTAATGTCTTTCATTTGGTGGGGGTTTGACTTCCCTGGTGGCTCAGACGGAAAGCGTCTGTCTACAGTGTGGGAGACCTGGGTTTGATCCCTGGGCCAGGAAGTTCCCTGGAGAAGGAAATGGCAACCCACTCCAGTACTCTTGCCTAGAAAATCCCATGGACGGAAAAGCCTGGTGTCCATGGGGGTCGCAAAGAGTTGGACACGATTGAGAGACTTCACTTTCTTTCTTTCTTTAGTATCTGCAAAACAACTCAGGAAATGTGCATCAGATACTGTTATCTAGGTGCTTTAGGGAGGAGCTGAAGCAGAGGATATGGCAGAGAGGTCTGTCTTGGGAAGGCCCCATACGGTTCTGCTCAGTTACAGAAGTCCTTAACTTACATTTTTTGGACTTAATTTATAACATAATTTTGAGAAACACTATGTGATATTGAAAATGCTACATGGCATTTTGAGGGACTCCAAGGAACTCCAGTCCTTTACGTCTCAGTGCAGAAAGAATTCAGTGAGAGGCAAAGTGATAGATAAGAAGTAATTTATTAGAACCTGGAATGTGGGAGACCCGGGTTCAATCCCTGGTTCGGGAAGATCCCCTGGAGAAGGAAATGGCAACCCACTCCAGTACTCTTCCCTGGAGAATCCCATGGAGGGAGGAGCCTGGTAGGCTACAGTTCGTGGGGTCGCAAAGAGTCGGACACGACTGAGCGACAAACTACTAACTCGGATGCTTGTGAGGCTTATAAGTGGGCAGGCAAGAAGGTACCCCACCCCAAGAACTTAGTGGGCTACAGTTTTATAATCAAAGGAGAAGTCAGAAAGGGAGAAAACCACTTTCTTCCTCATTCTTGAGTAGATGTCATGCTTCCATCGTCAGCTCCTCCTCTGTGTCAGGTGGGGGGGAGCTTTTTTGGTCCCTACATGGTCAAGACACTATGCCTGTCACTATGCCTGTCATGACACTATGGAAGAATTATCTCAGCTCTCAGTCCATTGAGGATCTCGCACTTTGAAATGGTACCTTTCCATAAATTGTTGTTTTTCGTGTGTGCAGAGAGCATGCCCTAGGGGTCACTAACTTACCAGGCTCACTGGGCAGGATGTGGATCTCATGCCACCGTGATTTTACTGTCCGGGGGCGTGTCTCATGCTTCTGTTGTGTGGTTTTGTTGCTAAGCAGCCCTGCTTGGTTTTGTAGTTAAGCAAACCTGCTTTCTTGAGTGATCATTAACTTACAAGGGTCTCCCATACTTTTTTTTTTGACTTATAATCCTCTAGTGGGATTAACTATTTAATTACCAACTTTGTCTCTTTACTCTGTCCCTATCAGTATTCTCAATAGTGAATACTTCCCTGGTGGCTCAGAGGTTAAAGCATTTGCCTGCAATGTGGGAGACCCAGGTTCGATCCCGGGTCGGGAAGATCCCCTAGAGAAGGAAATGGCAACCCACTCTAGTACTCCTGCCTGGAGAATCTCATGGAGGGAGGAGCCTGGTAGGCTACAGTCCATGGGGTCGCAAAGAGTTGGACACGACTGAGCAACAAACTACTACTAAGAGGTCTTTGGGCTTCCCTGATAGCTCAGTTGGTAAAGAATCGACGTGCAATGCAGGAGACTCCAGTTCAGTTTCTGGGTTGGGAAGATCCACTGGAGAAGGGATAGGCTACTCACTTCAGTATTCTTGGGCTTTCCTTGTGGCTCAGCTGGTAAAGAATCTGTCTGCAGTGCAGGAGACCTGGGTTCAAGCCCCTGGAGAAGGGAAAGAATACTCACTCTAGTATTCTGGTCTGGAAAATTCCATGGACTGTATTGTCCATGGGGTCACAAACAGTTGGACATGACTAAGACTTTCACTTCACAAGCGGTCTTCAGAAAAATCCCTTGCTGATGTCTAGAGTCTCCTATGTGAATCTTCTTATGGAAATCTCTTTTTCTACAGATATATATATATATTTTAAAGGCAGTTCACTATACTGGGTAAATGAGCAGAGCCTTCCCCTTTCCAATTCTTGGCCAGCACACTGGCTCCATGATTCATAACAAGAGCAATGCTTATACCAGGTAAGGTCAGGAAGTAGAAAAGTTCTTTCCATTTTTCCTCTTGAGAATAATCGCTAACTTGAAGGGAAGGTCTTCAGTTCTTGTGTGCAGGGGAACATCTCCATTTTTAACCAGAAGGCTCTGAGTCTTTTCTACTTTTCCAGTATTCTTTTAAATAATCTACCCCAGTTGTTCTCTAAATGTAGGATGAGAACATTTCACAGCAGTTCCACCCAGTTTTGATCTGAATGTGTGTGTGTGTGTATTCGTGTGTATGTGATTTCAACAGAGTTGACAGCCACTTGGTGCAGATAAAAGGTAAGAGCTGAGGCATAATGTCAAGTCTACAATCAAGAAAGCTTAAGAAACCTGCATCATCTTTGCTTAATGAATAAGGAAGTAGTCAGTGTAGTAAACAATTCACTCCATGAGTAACACTGTGATGAGAGTGACCAAGTAAATAATTTGATAGCTGTAGATGTTTTTATATTTCTGAGACTATAATGTGTTGTAACCATTGCTGACTTGTTTTGAGATCCTGTGCTATGAACTGAGCCTCTGAAAATTCTGGTAATCCAGAAAATTCAGATTATCTATCCCAACTTTGACTTATAGAACCCATGGCCTATATAGGCTACACCCTCATGATTAATTACATGACCCGAGCTTATACTTGCTTTGTGAGGCCCTGGGGAGGGGAACCTTTGACCCAGGAAGTGCTGGTGAGCAGATTTCAGCACAGTATAAGGAAGGAGAACTATCAGAAAATACAACAACCTGATTAACGTACTTTAAGGTTCTTTGTAATTTTTCACTACTCTAAATAGTTCTGCTCTGAACATCTTTGAACGATAGCCTTGAGTACTTGCTCAAATACATTTCTAGAAGTAGATTTCTACAAGTAGAATAAGTCTGTTGAAAGGTGTATGCGTTTCATATTTTATAGAAACTATCCAGTTGCCTTGTGAAAAGCCTGCATCAATTACACCTCATAAATGGCACCCATTTCCATATGGCCTCATAAGTATGGATCAGTGTTTTTCATTGTTGCCAGTCTGCTCAGTAGTGTTTCCATGGTGGTGAATTGTGCTCAAAAATTCAGCTGTGGGAGCAGAAGGTAAACAGGAGTGGGAGGGACAGGAAATGTCAGATGAGAAGCAGCCTCTGTGGAGATGAACCAGAGAGAGGCCTCTATATTCATGCGACAGGCACACAGACGGGTATGGAAGTCAGAACGTGATAGTGTTTGAGAAGAGAGATCAAAACAAAATGCCACCATTTCTACCGACATGTTCATCTATTTCTAGAATCTACTACAGTAGGTGGACCTAGACGTCAGATCCCTTTACTGCATGTACCAAGGAAGAAGGTCTTCCCTGGTGGCTCAGACAGTAAAGGATCTGCCCGCAATGCAGGAGACCCGGGTTCGATCCCTGGGTTGGGAAGATCCCCTGGAGAAGGGAGTGGCAACCCACTCCAGTATTCTTGCCTGGAGAATCCCATGAACAGAGGAGCCTGGTGGGCTACAGTCCATGGGGGTCTCGAAGAGTTGAACACGACTGAGTGACTAATACACACGCACACACATACCAAGGAAGAAGGCACACACAGAGTGAGCTCAGCCAAACTGAAGGGGTCAGATACTTTTGCAACACAGGAAATATATTTCACTAAAATAAACAAAATGATGGCCTCGAGGTCATAAAATTTCTGGAAATTTTGAAGTCTGGAAAAAAGAGAAAAATTGGGGGAGAAATGTAATCCTTGTTGTTCTAGCTCTTTTTATAGGGGTGTGTGTGTGTGTGTGTTTGTGTGTGTGTGTGTGTAGTCACTCAGTTGTGTCTGACTCTTCATGACCCGGTGGACTGTAGCCCGCCAGGCTCCTCTGTCCATTCTCCAGGCAAGAATACTGGAGTGGGTTGTCATTCCCTTCTGCAGGGGATCTTGCCAGCTCAGGGATTTAACGTGGGTCTGCCACATTGCAGGCAGATTCTTTACTGTCTAAGCCACCAGGGAAGCCTTTTTATAGCTATAAAGTTGTGTTATTAACAATGTGGAATTTTATTTCCTCATGAAATGATCATGTATGACTAGGGCTTATTAACACAATGTTAATCACTCCTACTTGAACTTATTTTTTATAAAAAAAAAATTATTTATTTAGCTGCACCAAGTCTCAGCTGTGGCTTGTGGGATCTAGTTCCCTGACTCAGGGATGGAACCCAGGCCCCCTGCATTGAGAGTGTGGAGTCAGCCACTGGACCACCAGGGAGTCCCTGAACTTCTTTTAAAAGTGCCTTAGTATTTGCGTTTAAGAGCTGCTGATCTTAAATCGATACTCTGTTTTGCCATTTATGAGACATGAAACAAACTAGAAATAATCATCAATATGCAAAGAAAATTAATAAAATACTGGATTGGTCAAAAAGTTAGCATCCAGGTTTTCCACAAAACATTGCGAAAAGCCAGAATGAAGTTTTTGCCCAACCCCATAGTTATTTCTATACACTTAGAGTCTGACTCTCGGAGACTGGGTGAGTGTAAGAGAAGAAGCCTTTATTTTCAGCAAAGTTATTGGGGAAAAAGTAATAAAAGGGGACTTCCTTAAATTTATTAACTATAATCTATTATAACATGCA
The DNA here is from genome assembly GCA_006410875.1 of Neotragus pygmaeus. Lineage (NCBI taxonomy): Eukaryota > Metazoa > Chordata > Mammalia > Artiodactyla > Bovidae > Neotragus > Neotragus pygmaeus. Next base: position 251,730 of record SJYV01023218.1, on the reverse strand, counting down.
ACCTTGCCTAATGGAGGGCATTTGAAAAAAAAAAATAAATGTGACCTAATTCCTAGTAACTTACAGTGTGAAAATAGGCCCCAGACTCAGTCCCACCCTTCCTTCTAGTCATCTACCTATCTATCCACATACCCACTCATTCATCCATAGCCGATAAGACTAATAATTAAGGCGTGTTTACTCTGTGCCAGAAACTGTTCTAAGGCTTTATATGGATTATCTCAAATAATCTTCCCCAAAATGCTATGAGATGGGGTTGCTAGATGCAAACTACTACATTTAGAATGGATAAGCAACAAGGGTTACTGTATAGCACAGGAAGCTGTAATCAATATCCCATGATAAGCCATAATAGAAAATGATACAAATAAAAGGATGTCTATATGTGTATAACTGAGTCACTTAGCTGCACAGCACAGACTGGCACAACACTGTAAATCAACTATACTGCAATAAAGAACAATTAAAAATGTTATGAAGTAAGTGCTATCCTTATCCCCACTTTAAGTTTTTTTTCCACCTCATTACTTGGCTTGCGGGATCTTAGTTTCCCAACCAGGGATCGAACTTGTGTCCCCTGCAGTGGAAGCCCAGAGTCTTAACCACTTTAAAATGGGATCTGAAGATTTCCTGATAAATTAAACACAGAATTACCATATGACCCAGCAATTCCACTCTTAGGTATATTCCTGAAAGAAATGAAAGCATGTATTTAAATAAAAACTTGTATCGGGATGTTTATAGCAGCTCTATTCACAGTCGCCCAAAGGTGGAATCAGTCCAAACGCCCTTAAACCTGTGAATGGATGAACAACGTGGTTTTATTTATTTATCTATATGATGCAATATTCTTCAGCCATAAGGAATGATGTACCCACACATGCTACAGCGTGGATGAACCTTGAAGACATTAAGTGAAAGAAGCCAGGCTCAAAAGGCCACATATTATATAATTCCATTTGTATGAAATACCTAGAATAGGTAAATCCATAGAGACCAAAAGCAGATTAATGGTTGCCTGAGGCTGGAGGGATGGAGCAAGAGGGAAGTGACTTCTTACTGAGTATGAGGGTTTTGTCTGGGGTGATGAAAAATTTTGGAAATAGATAGTGGTGATGGTTATACAACACTATAAATATATTTAGGGTGAAGATTGCTCAGTCGTGTCTGACTCTTTGCGACCCCATGGACTGTAGCCTACCAGGCTCCTCTGTCCATGGGATTTTCCAGGCAATAGTCCTGGAGTGGATTGCCATTTCCTTCTCCAGGGACCGTCCCGACCCAGGGATCGAACCCGGGTCTTCCACATTGTAGACAGACGTTTAACTGTCTGAGCCACCAGGGAAGTTAATGCTACTGAATTATATACTTTTAAATGGTTAATTTTAGGGACTTCCCTGGCAGTCCAGTGGTTAGGACTTTGTGCTTCCTCTGCAAGGGGCCTGGGTTCGATCCCTGGTTGGGGAACTAAGATCACGCATGCTGCTTGATGCGGCCCCCACCCCCCCAAAAAGAAAATTCCAGTGGAGACTACTCAGAGGGTTTCCCAGGTGGTGCTAGTGGTACCACTTGGAAAGATGTACCACTTCCAGTGCAGGAGACATAAGAGACGTGGGTTTGATCCCTGGGTCAGAAGATCCCCTGGAGAAGGAAATGGCACCCTGCTTCAGTATTCTTGCTGAGAGAATCCCACGGACAGAGGAATCTGCTGGGCTATACTCCATGGAGTCGTAAAGAGCCAAACACAACTGAGCATCTGAGCATGTGCATGACAGGAAGTTTAGATACACTGGACTAAGCTGAAAACGTCAATGACATTGGGTACTGCTGATTAAGCACACGCTAATGATAAACAGTATATTCTATCTAGTCTTCACAGTGACCTTGAAAATTTAATATTATTATTTAGTTTGTGTGTGGTAAAACACACATAAAACTTACCATTTTAACTGTTTTTAAGTGTATAATTAATTCATAACATTCACATTATTCACATAACATTCACATTATTCACATCATTCACATTATTCACATCACCATCATCCATCTCCAACTTTTTCATCTTCCCAAACTGAAACTCTGTACCCATTAAACATAAACTTCTCCATTCCCCTGCCTCCCATCCCTCGAAGCCCCGATTCTATGGCTCACAGTCCCAGATCCAGGGCTATTTACTGGAGTGGCATATAAAAATAAGACATGGCCATTCCCCAGGTCTGTCTAGCCTTGTACCCACCCTTTAGTGACCTTGACACTGCCTTTTCCCACCAAGTTAGAGAAGGCCAGTTGCGGGAGGGCAGTGTTGCTGAAGTGCACAGAGGGGATGCCTGTGGCTGGGTAGTAGGAAAAAGAAGTCAGCCAATGGAATGTGGTTAGGATGAAAGGCAGAGGTGAAGGGTTTTCAACAGGAAGCTCAGTTAGGAAAGTGGAAGGTGAGAATTGGGAACATATTGCTTGCTTTTCTTCCCAGATTGTTCAGAGGAGTATGTGAGTATTTGCATGAGGATGTGCTTTGAAGAGACTGGGCTGCTCCACACACTTCGTTAGAACTCACAATACAACAGAAGTGGATTTATTTAAAGGGCATAACTTAGCAGAGCAGTTTCGATCAGAGTTGCAGATGACAAGGTGTTTAGTGGGTACAAACTCATCCTTTAAGACATTGATCCACAAGGGGAGGGAAGAAATAGTACATTGCTTGAGACTTTAGGGTCCAGCAAAGGTCTCATACATATGGCTCTGTTTTTATTATATCTTTTTTTTAAAAGTTTAAGGTAATGATTATTTAGCATCCATTTAGTGAGCATCCATCATTTCATATAGATACAACATTAAAGAACTAGAAAAAATATTTTTCTTCATGATGAGAACTATTGGGATTTATTCTCCTAACAACTTTCATTTATAATGTACAGCAGTGTTAATTATCTTTATGATGTTGTAGTGTTACATCCCTAGTACATATGTATCTTATAACCACAGGAGAGGTAAGAGATGTGGGTTCGATCCCTGGGCTGGGAAGATCCCCCTGGAGGAGTAAATGACACCCCACTCCAGTATTCTTTCTGGGAGAATCTCATGGATAGAAGAGCCTGGCAGGCTACAGTCCATGGGATCGCAAAGAGTCGGATACAACTGCGTGAGCGGCAGCAGCAGGAATCTGTACCTTTTGACTACATTCATCTAATTCCCCTTCCCACCCCCACCTTTGGTAGTCACATATATCTGATGTGGCTGATCTTTTTTTCTGACTTTATTAGTTTTTGAAATAACTGACCCACAACACTGTTACTTCCTGGTATACAGCATCAGTTCAGTTCAGTTCAGTCACTCAGTCCTGTCTGACTCTTTGTGACCTCATGAATCGCAGCACGCCAGGCCTCCCTGTCCATCACCAACTCCTGGAGTTCACTCAAACTCATGTCCATCGAGTCAGTGATGCCATCCAGCCATCTCATCCTCTGTCATCCCCTTCTCCTTCTGCCCCCAATCCCTCCCAGCATCAGCGTCTTTTCCAGTGAGTCAACTCTTCGCATGAGGTGGCCAAAGTACTGGAGTTTCAGCCTTAGCATCATTCCTTCCAAAGAAATCCCAGGGCTGATCTCCTTTAGAATGGACTGGTTGGATCTCCTTGCAGTCCA
>SJYV01023218.1:194707-245228 GCA_006410875.1 Neotragus pygmaeus | reverse complement strand
CCAAAGAAATCCCAGGGCTGATCTCCTTTAGAATGGACTGGTTGGATCTCCTTGCAGTCCAAGGGACTCTCAAGAGTATAGCATAATGATTTGCTATTTCTATACATTACAAAATGATCACCATGAAAAGTCTAGTTGTCATCTGTCACTATACATAGCTATTACACAATTATTGACTGTATTCCCCACACTACATTTTATTCCTGTGACATTTAGTTTGTAACTGAAATGTACCTCTTTATCTCCCATCTTTTTCTTACCTCCTCCCAACCTCCTCCTCTCTGGCAAAAACCTGTTGGTTCTCTGCATCTATGACTCTGTTTCTGTTTGGTTGTGTTTGTTCACGTGTTTCTCAGATTACCCATGTAGATGAAAGCATACAGTGATTGTCTTTCTCTGCCTGACTCATTTCTCTTAACATACTACCCTTTCATTCCATCCATGTTGTTGCATAGCAAGATTTTATTCTTCTTCATGGCTGAGAAATATTCCTGTGTGTGTGTGTGCGTGTGTGTGAATACCACATACCCTTTATCCATTCATCTATTGATGGGCACTTAGATTGCTTCCATATCTTAGCTACTGTAAATCATTTAGCATTTACCATAGAGGTACATTTTAATTTTCTTTGGATAAACGCCTAGAAATGGAATTTCTGGATCTAATGGTAATTCAGCTTTTCTTTGAGGAATCCACATACTGTTTTCCATGGACTTCCCTGGAGGCTCAGTTGGTAAAGAAACTACCTGCAGTGCAGGAGACTCTGATTTGATCCCTGGGTCAGGAAGATCCCCTGGAGAAGCAAATAGCAACCTACTCCAGTATGCTTGCCTGGGAAATTCTGTGGATGAAGGAGCCGGGCAGGCTACAGTCCACAGGGTCTCAAGAGTTGGACTCAACTTAGCGACTCAGCCACCTCCATGTACTGTTTCCATAGTGGCTGCAGCAAAGTACCTTTCCACCAACAGTGCACGAAGGCTCTCTCTTCTCAGCACCCTGGCCAACACTGGTTATGCTGTCTTTCTTGATAACAGCCATTCCGTCAGCTGTGAAGTGATTCTCATTGTATTTTCGTTTGTTTTTGGCTGCCATGCATGACTTGCTGGATCTATTTTCCCCACCAGGCACTGAGCCTGGGCCACAGCCGTGAAAAGTGTGGAGTCCTAACCACTGAGATGCCAGGATGTTCCCCTCATGGTGATTCTGATTGTGTTTCCCTGATGATTAGTGATGAGCATCTTTTCTTGTGTCTGTTGGCCATCTGTGTGTCTTCTTTGTAGGAAGAATATCTATTCAGATAGATATTCAGATAGAATATCTATTCTATCATTCTATCTATTCAGATAGAATATCTATTCTATCATTTTTCCATTGGGCTGTTTGTTTTTTATGTTGGGTTGTATTATGAGTTCTTTGTATATTTTGGATATTACCTCCTTGTCAGATCTATCATTTGCAAATATCTCCTCCCATTCAGTAGGCAGCCTTTTCCTTTTGTTGGTAGTTTTCTTTGCTGTGCAAAAGCTTTTTAGTATGATATAGACCCATTTGTTTATTTTTGCTTTTGTTTCCCTTTCCTGAGGAGACATATCCAGAAAAAAAATTGCTAAGACCTATGTCAAAGAGCAGACTTCTGGTGTTTTCTTCTAGAAGTTTTATGGTTTCAGGTCTTAGATTTTACTCTTTAATCTATTTTAAGTTTATTTTTGTATGTGGTGTGATGCCATATTTTCCACATTGTATATTCTTGCTTCCTTTGTCATAGGTTAATTGCCTGTATAGGTGTGAGTTCATTTCTGGCCTCTCTATTCAGTTCCTTTGCTCTGTATCTCTTTTTGTGCCAGTACCATACTGTTTTGATTACTGTAGTTTTTAAAATTATAGTTTGAATTAGCGAATGCAGTGCCTCCTGGTTTGTTCTTTTTTAAGATTGTTTTGGCTGGGTTATCTGTGATACTAACAAAGCTTAAGCTTCAGATTTCTACTTACACAGGCTTCTTCTAAAGCACTCTAAGTACTTTTAGAGTTTTTCTACTTTATAATTTTAATTTAATGTTATTTTTTCCAAAGAGCACCCCCTCCCCCCAATATTGTTTAAGCTTCAGCATACATAAAATGTAGACCCATTCCTGCATAAAGGGCAAAAATCTAGTAAAATCCCATCATACAATATAATCATGGTTAATTCTCCAGATGTTTTCCCTGTGTATCAATACATTACTTTTTTCAAAAAGGGATTGAACTCTATGTAGTGTCTGGAAACATTTATTTTTTTCCTTTAATGTATTTGAGCCTCCCCCATCTGTGCCAGGGGCTCCCCTGGTGGCTCAGTGGTAAAGAATCTGCCTGCAATGCAGGAGACCCAAGTTCCATCCCTGGGTTGGGAAAATCCCCTGGAGGAGGTCACAGCAACCCACTCTAGTACTCTTGTCTGGAGAATCCTGGCAGGCTGCAGTCCAGAGGGTTGCACAGAGTCGGACATGACTGAAGCAATTAAGCAGCAGCAGCACCCATTTTTTTGATTATGAAAATATTTGATTAAATAGTTCAACCAGAAGTAAAATATAACAGAACTAAACCAAAAGGAGAAAGACTGTACAGACAGCACCGTGACACATGGAGAGGAGGGAGTATGTAGTTCAGGCCTCACTGTTACAGACATGCTGCCTCAGTGACTTATGCATCCGCTTGGTGTCTCTTAGCACAGATGTAATTATACAATTATTTATGTGATTTTTATTGACCTCAGCCTCCTCCACGACATTGTAAACACTTTGGGATAGGATTGGCCACCTGATACATAGTAGGTGTTCAACAGATACCTGTTGAATAAATGCTTGAGTGTCTAGATATTGAGGTTTGAGTTCAAGGGGATACTGGGTGTAGAAATTAGTAGGAACTCAGCCAAGAGTGTCAGATGTCAAAGAGTTGTTGGGAAGATGTGTTTTAGTGAGAGTGGCAGCGCTGCGCCTGGAGGACCAGTAAGCAATGGCCTACTTAACTCGTGCCACAGAATGCAGCGGTGGCGTGTTAGAAAGCACACTGATAATTTAAAAAGAGAAGATGTGGTTTTATATCTTTTTTGAGGGGAGGGGAATTTTTTAAACTAAAATGGGTGCCTGATACATAGTACCTCTCAGCATAGTACCCGATACATAGTCAATGCTCATTAAATAATTTTTCATTTGTAATAAAAAACCAGAGACCTGTGTTTGGCTTGGGAGTAGAAGCAAGGTGAAACCAAGAGTTGAGAGGAGACTTTACTTCAGCTAGTCAAAACGGAATTCGGTTATGCGTGTGTGTGGCTTAGGCTCTGAGACGCATCGCCTCGTGGCAAAGCTCTCTCTTACACTAATAATTGCCTTGGGAGTCAGTGGCAGAGGGCAAGGAAAGGGTGTATGAGGTAGAGCTGCCAACCCAAAGCTCCAGTCCACCCTTTGGGTGGTGACAATTCCCTAAGTGACTTCTGGGGAGTCCTCTTCCTCAGCTGGGGAGAACTTGGTACTTTTTCACAATTATATCCGGATGGTGAGGGTATGGATATTACGTGTGTTTGGGCAACAGATCTGCAGCCACCTTCTACTGACTCACTGGGAAGGCACTGGAAACCAATGGCGGTGCCAGAGAGCCCAGGAAAGAGCTCAGGCCTGAAGACTGCAGGGTCATCTGTTTCCCCCTGACAGTCTCGTTCCTTTCAGGTGGAGGAGGACCCAGGACAATGGCTGCTGCTCATGATCTGGAGATAGAGGAGGCTGTGAATCTGAATATGGATAGAGAGATGAAAGAAGAGCTGGAAGAGGAGAAAATGAGAGAGGGCAGGGCAGATAAAGATCCCTTCAAGCCTAGAAAGGTCCACAGGATTGTCTCAAAATGGATGCTTCCTGAACCGGTACGAAGAACATACCTGGAAAGAGCTAACTGCCTCCCGCCCCCCGTGTTCATCATCTGCATCAGCATCGCGGAGGTAAACGTGCCGGGTGGTGGGCACTGGTGCAAGGACTCCTGGGGGGCTGCAGATACACTAGGGCTTCAGACCACACCTGGAGGAAAGACCGGGGAACACATGAAGAGAGCTTGGGGCGGCAAGCACAGCGCACACAGAGCCCGATTTCGTCCTCTTCAGAGTCCCCTTCCCAGGTTCTTCCTGCCTTCCCAGGCACTTGCAGTCAAGTGTTGAGTTTTATTTTTCAAACAACTCCTCTGCCCAGCAGTGACCACAATCGCAGTGGCTTCATTTCATTTTAGTTGGTGGGGGCTTTAGAGATCAAATAATCTCTGGGTTCCCAACTGGTTTGATCTCATAAACCAGCTTTGATTGGTAAGGTCTATCAGGGGCTCTAGGTTTAAAAGAGCTATAGGTCGCCTCCAGATTTCAGTAGGAAAAAATGGGATTGGGATCTTCTAGTGATGTCGGCTCTGGGCAGCATGTAGTGAGTATCAGACTCTGGTCTAGTCAGCTGTTCTGTTTTCTGGAAAAGAGTGGGGTGACTTGCCCAAGGCCGCATACTTAGTTTGACCAGGACCGGGCTTCTCCTGAACCTTATCTCACCCAGCTTTTTCTCCCACACCATGATGCCTCATAAAGGAATTGAGAGAGTATGGCTGTCTGTGGGATGTGACTTAGGAGCACTGTGTGTGTTAGTCACTCAGTCATGTCCGACTCTTTGTGACTCTGTGATCTGTAGCCCTCCAGGTTCCTCTCTCCGTGGAATTCTCCAGGCAAGAATACTGGAGTGGGTTGCCCTTCCCTTCTTTAGGGGATCTTCCTGATCCAGAGATTGAACTCAGGTTTCCTGCATTGCAGGTGGATTTCTTTTACTCTCTGAGCCACTAGGGAAGCCCCAACTTAAGAGTATGAGAAAGTTGCTGATGTTATTCTCTTAGTTCCCACTGATGCCTCAGCTTTCTTATCAAGGACTGTATTAGTGAGGGTTCTTTAAAGAAGCAGCATCAATAGGATGTACACACACACAAATTATCTATCATCTATCTCTACACATATATGAAGAGAGAGAGAGATTGATTTATTTTAAGGAATTGGTTTATGTAATTGCCGAGGCTTGGCAAATTTAAAATCTACAGGGTGGGCCAGCAGATTAGCAACTGGGGATACGTTGAAGTTCAAAGGCCATTTGTTGGCACAATTCCTTCTCGCTCAAGGAATGTTTGTTCTATTAAGCCTTCAACTGATATGAGCTCACCCGCATTACGGAAAGTAGTCTGCTTTATTCAAAGTCACAGAAACATGTAGAATGACATTTGACCAAATACTGTGGTTTAGTTACGTTGACACACAAATTTAACAATCACAGGGACCTAGCCTCTTACGGCTTATACAGAGAGAAGGCCACGATGTGGTGTTCCCGAAGGGAGCTTTGGTCAGTGCTGTTTTGGTTGGGCAGACACAGAAACCAGCCCTGATTCACTGAAGGAGGAAACTGTTCAAGGGTGTGAATATTAAGTGGTGGGGACCTTTGAGGACCATCTTAGGGGCTTACTACTACAGACAGTGAAATGTTAAAATCGTTCTTTCCTTTAGAATAAGAAATAAGACAAGAATGCCCACCATCACCATTTCTACTCAATATTTTGCTGGAGGTGATAGACTGTACATTAAAAAAAAGGAAAGGGGGAATTCCCTGGCAGTTCAGAGGTTAGAATCCGATACTTTTACTGCAGGGGCCTGGGTTCAATCCCTGGTCAAGAAACTAAGATCCTGCGGACTGAGTGGTGCTGCCAAAAATGTTTTTTAAGCAAATTTTTTTATTTTGGAGTAATTTTAGCTTTATAGAAAAGTTACAGAGATAGTAAGAGAGTTCCTTACGCCCCTTACCCAATTTCTCCCAATGTTAATATCTTACAGTTCCATAGTTTTACATTTGTCAAAACCAGGAAACTCATATTGAGATACTAGTATTAACTAAACTCCAGGCTTAATTTGAATCTTGCCAGTTTTTCCATCGGTGACCTCTTTCTGTCCCTTTTGTGCTTTTGAACCCAGGGTGTCACACTGTGTTTACTCGTCACATCTCCCCAGTCTACTCTGATCTCTGACCCTCTCTCAGTCTTTGCTTTCCATGGTTTTGATAGTCTTGAGGAGTACTGGCCAGGTATCCTATACAATGTCCCTCTGTCTGGGTTTGTCCGATACTTTTTCTCCTGGTTAGACTGGGGTTATGGGTTTGGGGGAGGAAGACCACAGAAGTGAAGTAAGTGCCCTTCTCATCACATCACGTTCGGGAATGGGGGGCATCCACATGCCATCCCTGTGACGTGGGCCTTCGTCACTTGGTTCAGGTCCTGTTTGCCAGGTTTTCTCACTGTAAAGTCACTATTTTCCCCTTTGCCTCCTCTGTTTTTCAGAAGCCAGTGGTGGCCTAATTTCCTATTAAGTTGCAGATGAGTGATTAAGTTGCAGATGAGTGATCAAGTGGTGAAGGTGGGATGCGGAGGGCAGAGGAGGGGAAAGTGGGTTCAAGAGAGACTCTTCTTTGAAGTTTGGTCTAGGGCTGCTCCTAACTGCTGGAAGAAGCAGGAGACGCCTCCAGTTACACGGCAGATAAACAGCAGGGCACTGAATTCTGCCATCTGAGCACATGCTGTAGAGCAGTCCTCTTAAGAGCAAATCCTTTCAGACAGAGGTAGAGCCTGTGGCCTTTAACGGGGAGCTTTCTGCAGCAGGTATGGTTAACTTTAGTGTCTGCCCCTCCCTGTCAGCTGGCGGCATTTATTTACTATGCTGTATGGAAGCCTCAGAAACAGTGGATTACCCTGGACACAGGCATCTTGGAGAGTCCCTTTATCTACCGTCCTGAGAAGCGGGAGGAAGCCTGGAGATTTATCTCATACATGCTGGTTCACGCTGGGTAAGCAATGACAGCTGAGTCACTGATGTCAGAGGTGACTGTAAATGGTTGACCTGACCATTTGTTTGGTACTTTATTAACTTTTTATTTTTTATTGGACTATAGTTGCTTAACAATGCTGTGTTAGTTTCAGGTGTACAACAGAGTGATTCAGTTATATATGTACATGTATCTATTCTTTTTCAAATTCTTTCCCCAGTGAGGTTGTTACAGAATACTGAGCACAGTTCCCTGTGCTCTAGGCGGCAGCCCACCAGGCTCCTCCATCCCTGGGATTCTCCAGGCAAGAATACTGGAGTGGGTTGCCATTTCCTTCTCCAGAGGATCTTCCCGACCCAGGGATCAAACCCAGGTCTCCCACATTGCAGACAGACTCGTTAACCTCTGAGCCACCAGGGAAGCCCTTATTATTGATCAGGCACTTTTATATCCATAATCTTGTTTGATGCTCCTGGCAACCCTAGGAGGCAAGCACTGCTCCCGCTGTTTTCTGTGAGGCTTATGGGATGTAGTCATTTGTAGAGTGAGGATCTCAACCCATTAGTGCTAACTCCAAGTCCAGTGTACTTTGTATTGTAACTGCCTAATATTGGTATTTACGTAGGAATATCAATGAGAAGGGATCAAATTATCGCCAAACCAGAATTGTGTCCCCTAAGCTGTGTGGTGTTGTTAAGTGTTCCCTTTAAAATGTGAATTGCCAGTGCCTTCCTCCCCACCTCTGCCAAAGTTAAAAGCATAATTCATTAACGTTTTGATGGGTGTAAAATAGTTTCTTTAGAATAATACAAGCAATAGGCGATGTAGTGCCTGCCTTTTAGTTTTGCTTACAGTCTCTTAAATGCTAATAGCCTTTTATGACCTCACTCAGAATTCTGATTCACCATGCCCACTTAAAAAAACTAAAGCATTTTGTTACATAGCAACTAAATTAAGGATTACTGTTATATGGAAATCTGCCAAATGACATTCAGAGAGTTTCCATAGATGCTTGCAGGGTTTGACAAGCAAAATAATGTCGATTTCACTTAAAAATATTTTTCCATATTTATAAACTATAATAAAAAGCATTTGTATTCAACAATGTTATATACCAAATTATAGTATATTTATATGAGAGAAACCAAGTTTAGCTAGTGTTAACTAGGTAAACATTTTTTTTTTCCATTCTGGTAAATTTAATATCTTTTAAATACAGAACTGGGAATGAGGTTCCTCTTGCCATATCTGTTGTATTTATTTCTTTGGCTGTGCCAGGTCTTAGCTGTGGCATGTGGGATCTAGTTCCCTGACCAGGGATCAAATCCAGGCCTCCTGCATTAGGAGTGAGTGCAATCCTAGCCACTGGATCACCAGGGAAGTCCCACCACCTCTGTTTTATTAAAGACTATCCTGAGCTTGCAAGAGATGTTTAAAAACCTACTGAAATTTCAACTCAATATGAGTGAATTAGTATTCTCTCAGTATTACTGTGCAACTAAAACAAAATCAAGTGCTGAGGCTGACGTGATGGCAAATGTCAGCTAAACCCATAATTGCAAGCTTATATTCCATTCCTTGAAGCTTCCTCACTGCTCTGTTTGACATTATCAGTAATTGTAAAACAAAACTTATAAAGTAAATGTATATTTCTAAAATGTCCTTTTATCTGCTTCACATACTGAAGCTCAAGATTTTATCTCTTTAAAAAGTCACCTAACAAAATTAGAAAATGGAATTCACATTAAGCATGTTCTTAACTAGAAACAACATATCAATGCCTGTTAACCTCCCAAGGAAATAACTGCCTGGGCTAGTCACAATGTTTGACAATGGTGTTTGTCTCTGCAGAGTTCAGCACATCCTGGGGAATCTTATTATGCAGCTCGGTCTGGGCATCCCCTTGGAAATGGTCCACAAAGGCCTCAGAGTGGGGCTGGTGTACCTGGCAGGAGTGATAGCAGGTTAGTGTTCTGAATATAACACAGAATCAACATCTCTTGACTCTTAGGAGGCAATAAGCAAAGGTAATACACTTTTAAATCAAGATTTACTGCATTCCTAATATGTGCTTGGGCACTTGGTAAGTTCAGAAATAAGTTAACTAGAGATAAGCATCCCGAGAGGTCTTTGTGCCTGTTCTCAGGTACCTCAGAGTTCTGCACGATTGGAAGCTGTGAGTAGCTTGGTGTCCAGGTATTGGATAAAGGACTAAAGCCAGAAGGTCCTATGTCCCAAGACTAATGATTTTGGGAAATAATGTGATCAAATTTGCATTTAAGAAAGATAACTTCAAGAGAACATTGAGAATAGCTAAAGGGACCCAAAGACTGGGTAGGGACAAGCATCCTGGGACTAGCAGCATATGCCAATAATCTCTCAAATTGGGTATGACAAAAATTCATTAGGGTGTGGGCAGGAAATATTAGAACCACTATCTATCCATTTATTTATTAGAAACTTTAAAAAATTAAACTTTTTGAGATAATTATAAATTCACACTCTAAGAAATAAATACCTGTAGGTCTTACATACCCTTTAACTAGTCACCCCCAGTGGTAACAGCTGACAAAAACCACAGTACAGTATCCTAATCAGGATATCCACACTGATACAGTCAAAGTACAAAATATTTCCAACATCACAAAGAATCCTCATAGTTTCATTTTTATAGCCATATCCCCTTTTCTTCTACCCACCCTGGCAACCCCACTAACCTGTTCTGTTTCTATAATTTTCTCACTTCAAGAATGTTATATAAATGGAATAATACAGAGTACGGCCATTTAGGATTAGCTTTCTTCACTCAGCATAAGTCTCTGGAGAGTCATGTAGGTTGTTGCATTTATCAACAGTTTATTCATTTTTATTGCTGGGTATTATTTGATGGTAGGAATGGTATACTACCACTAGTTTAATCGCTCACTCACTGGAGGATATTTGTATTGTTTCCAGTTTTATTACAAATAAAGTTCCAGTAAGCATTTCTGTACAGGCTTTTTAAAACATAAGTATAGTTTTGTGACCTTGGGTTTTCATTTCTCTAGGATAAATGCCCAAGAGCAAGTTGGTTGAGTTGTATGGTATTTGCATATTTAGTTTTTTTAAGAACCAGCCAAAATGTTTTCCAGAATGGCTGTTCCATTTCACTTTCCTCCCAGTACTGTGAAAACAATTCAATTTTCCACATCCTCGCCAGCATTTGGTGTTGTCACTATTTTTTAAAAACATTTATTTATTTTTGGCTGAGCTGGGTCTTTGTTGCTGCACTCGGGCTTCCTCTCGTTGTGGCGAGTGGAGGCTGCTCTCTAGCTGTGGTGTGCGGGCTTCTCGTTACGGTGGCGTGTCCTGTTGTAGAGCACGGGCTCTAGGCACACAGGCTTCAGGAGTTGTGGTGCATGGGCTTAGCTGCCCCGCAGTGTGTGCGATCTCCCTGGACCAGGGATCGAACCTGTGTCCCCTAAGTTGGCAGGTGGAGTCTTAACCACTGGACCACCGGGGAAGTCCACTGTTTAATTCTCGCTGTGCTCACATGTGTGTGATCTCATCATGGTCTTAACTTGCATTTCCCTAGAGGGCTAATGATGTTAAACATCTCTTCATGTGCTTATTTGCCATTTATGTAACCTCTTCAGTGAAATATCTGTTCATGAATTGTGCCCACTTATCTAATCAGATTTTTTTTAACTGTTAAATTTTGAGACTTCTTTATATATCCCAAACCTAGTCCTTTATAGAATATGTAGTTTATAGATATTCTCTCAGTCTATAGCTTATGTTTTCATTGTCTTAGCAGAGTCTTTCACAGAGCTAAAGGTTTTAGTTTTGATGAAGTCTAGTTTGTCAGTTTTTTCCTTTTACGAGTCATGCTTTTGGTGTCATGTCTAAGAACTCTTCACTGAGCCCTAAGTCTTGAACTTATTCTCTGTGTTATCTTCTAAAGTTATGTTTTGCACTATACATTTAAATATGTGCTTTATTTGAGTTGGTTAGTTAAAGCATGAAGTTCAGATTTTCTGTTTTTCTGTGAATATCAGAATAAACTGCCGAATGGACCATTCTTCCTTCACTGAGTTGCTTTTATACCTTGACAAAAATCAGATGGTTGTAGTTCTCCTTTTTGTTTCATTGATCAGTGTGTCTGTCTCTGAATCAATACCACACAGTCAGTACCATTGTAGCTGTTAAGTCCTGAAATGAGCGAGAGGGATTCCTCTCATTTTTTGCTCATTTACTGATTTGTTTATGTATTTTTCTTTTAAAAACAGTTGGGTGTCTGTTTTTTTTTTTTTTTCTGTGATAACAAAAGGCTTTCACTAATAAGCTACTTTACAGATGTTGAAAAACAAACACAAAATATGTCCCTTCGAAGACACAGTAGTATTTTTCTCTTAAGAAGTGAGAATGTAACTGCTTTTCCAAAAACACTCATGCTTTGAAAAGGGCATTTTGAAAACTGGTTATTGGAAATCATTCCATCATTATGTGATTTTTGCTGCTGAAGAAGATGAAGTAACTCTTTTAAGTTCACACTTAAAAAAGCCAGCAAACACTTTTCTCATCTGATTTAAAATTTCTCAGTGGAGAGTTTTAGTAAATTTTAAACTTACTGATTGTAACACTTTCTGATTAGTTTGCAAGAAAAACTGACTGATGTTAGGGTAGGTGGGAATCAATAGCCATATTACAACACATTTTTTTGATAATTGGAATAAGCATAGACAATGATGGGGCTTCCCTGGTGGCTCAGAGGGTAAAGAATCTGCCTGCAATGCAGGAGACACAGGAGACACGGGTTCCATCCCTGAGTGGGGAAGATCCCCTGGGAGAGGAAATGGCAACCCACTCCAGTGTTCTTGCCTGGAGAATCCCATGGACTGAGGAGCCTGGCGGGCTACAGTCCACAGCCTCATAGTCAGATGTGGCTGAAGAGACTGAGTGCATGCACGCACACACACAGACAATAATGCAATTCTTCCAGTTGAAACTGGACATCACTTTTTAATTTCATATTTTAAGTGATTAAGAAAAAAATTTCTATAGAAAATAACTGACCTTAAAAGTACATCTTTGTGGGTCTTGGTGGCGGCGGCTGTGGAGTGAGTGGAGAGCGGTGCCAATACGGGGGCCCAGCTGGGCACACTGGGCCACAGGGGCCTCTCCCCAGTCTGGCTCCTGTGCAGCCTCCTCAGGAAGCTGTTTCAGTGCTCCACCCCGGCCATCATGCTCCAGAGTCGGGACATCAAGTACCCGCTGTGGCTCATCAACAAGGAGGTCATCAGCCAGGATGCCCGGCGGTTTTGCTTTGCTCTGCCGTCACCCCAGCACATCCTGGGCCTCCCCGTTGGCCAGCACATCTACCTCTCTGCTTGAATCAGCAGGAACCTGGTCCTTTGGCCCTACATGCCTGTTTCCAGTAATGACGACCAGGGCTTTGGGGGCTTTAAAGACACCCATCCCACGTTTCCCGCTGGAGGAAAGATGTCCCAGTACATGGAAAGCACAAAGACCGGACACACCACTTGAGTGCTGGAGCTCCAGTGGTCTGCTGGTCTACGAGGGCGAAGCGAAGTCTGCCATCTGTCTGGACGAGAAATCCAACCCTGTCTTCAGGATGCTGGAGTCCGTGGGCATGACGGCTGCAGGGACTGGCGCCACCTCAGTTCTGCAGGGGATCCATGCCATCAGGAAGGACCCCAGCGACTGCACCATGTGTCACCTGCTGTTTGCCAAACAGACCGAGAAGGGCATCGTGCTGCAGCCCGAGTTGGAGAAACTGAGGAATGAACAGTCTGCACGCTTCAAGCTCTGGTACACGGTGGACAGAGCCTCTGAAGCCTGGGACTACAGCCAGGGCTTCCACCCCTACCACCTTCCATCCCTGGAGGAGGAGCCTGCTGGTACAGATGTGCAGACCCCTGCCCATGAGCCAGTGGACCTGCCTGGATGTGGGCCATCCCAAGGAGTGCCACTTGGCCTTCTGATGGATGGGCCCTGGCTGCTGGGCCCACCCCGCATTGACTGTGCCCTGTCTGCATCCACTTCTCCTACCATTGTTCGTTACCACCACTTTCCCTCGCATCTCCTGCTGTGGCTGGGTTCAGCCTGGCTTGCCCATGCCTGGGAGGTCACCCTGCTGGGCTGGCCCTTTGCCTTTGGGAGCAGGGCTCTGTTACAGGTGGGCCGCTTCAGCCACCTTTAGGGCAGATTCCTGTTTGGCCCTCACCACAGAGGCTTGGGCCCTTGCCGTTCCTCGCCCTACTCTCGCCCCCAACACACACACTACTGGGTAGAGGCTGCCAGTACCAATCGCCCCGCCCTCCCCAGAGCATCCCGCACTCTGGAAATAAACATGATGGTACCGGTAGCCCCTAGTTGCAGGTGCTAAGCCCCTACCCCCTGCCTCCTCCCACCTGCCATTCCACCCTGGCAAGGAGCCTCAACAGCCCCTCACTCCCTCCTCCTAAGGCCAGCAATCACAAATCTACCCCCTGAGAAGAATGACAACCCTGTGCCAGTATAATGAAGAGTGTCTTGGGCAATCACCATTTTTCATGTGCATTTGGCTTATTTCTGCTTCAGGGCCACCGCCAGGCCTCAGCACCTGACCCTGCATGGCAGGAAACACCAAAATGTCCCTTTGGCAGGGGCTGCTGGGGTGAAAGTCTGCCCCTATCCCAGGGCCCAGCAGGCCTGGCCAGCAGGGAGTTAGGCTCTCCCTGGGGCTGGAGCAGGAGGAGGGAGCTGACTGAGGGCCTTTCCAGCTGGCACATGGGCCCTCCCAAAACCTCAGCCTTTCCCTCAAAGACCCAAACATTTGGGAGACTTTGGAAGTTCCAAGCAATCAATCTCCAATCATGTGCCTTGGGGTCCTGGGCCGCCAACCCTGGTGGCAAAGCTAAGACAATGTGTATTTATTTGTCTGTCCCAGTACCCCCTTCTGCTCTTGCCACAGGTGGGGGAGATTTAGAGTACAGTCTCTTTCCTCAGTGGCCTTGACGTTGCTTTAGACCGCAGCATGTTAGTCTCTCGCATATCAGCTTTTCCAGAGGCATTTATGAGCAAACATAACATTAAAGTAAAACTTTGCTGAGTCGAAAAAAAAATCTTTGCATTTCTGTGGCATGATATTTAACCAGGGTTTTAAAACATAATAATGCTTATTTAATAATGTGCATGCGTGCTAAGCTGCCTCAGTCATGTTTGACTCTTTGCGACCCTATGGACTGTAGCCCACCAGGCTCCTCTGTCCATGGGATTCTTCAGTCAAGAGTACTGGGGTAGGGGTCTTCCTTCCCCCAGGGATGGAACCTGTGTCTTGTTTCTCCTGCATTGGCAGGTCAGTTCTATCACCACCTGGGAAGCCCTTACTTAATAACACTGCTCATTGTAAGATTTTTAAGACTAATTTTTAGAGCAGTTTTGGGTTATGGCAAAACTGAGAGGACAGTACTGAAGTTTCCCATTCATCCCCTGCCCCAACACCTGCATAGCCTCCTCCATTATCAACAGAATGGTACATTTGTTACAACTGATGAACCTACATTGATGGCATCATAATCACCCAAGTCATTTAAAACTAGGGTTCATCTTTGGTGTTGTACATTCTGTGGTTTTGGACAAATGTATACTGACACGTATCCACCGTTATAGTATTATAAAGGGTATCTTTTTACTGACTCCATTGCTTCCTTTTCCATAATGTCATATAGTTGGAGTCATACACTAGGCAGCCTTTGCAGATTGGTCTCACTTAGTAATATGCTTTTCAGTTTCCCCCATGTCTTATTTCTTGATAAGAATTTTTTGTATCATTAATGAAGTAAAAATAATTTAAAAATATGATGTTACTATAGTCCCATCCTTTAAAATTCTATGTTTGTGATTTTACAAAACATTAAAGAAGTGGTACATATACTGAAATATGTAATTTATAAGTGAATATGACTGTATTGCAGGGGGTGGCTGTATTAAAAAGTTTCCATGGCCAGTATGACCTCCTCTTACCCAGTCACATCTGTAACAAATTTCCAAATAAGGTCACATTCTGCGGTGCTGGGGGTTAGGACTTAAACGTATTTTGGGGAGGGGGAGGACCCAATCCGACCCACGGCAGTGCTCAAAACTTTACCAATCACAGCCGTGCCTGCTTCCTAGAGCAGTGGGGATGGAGAGTGGGAAGCCTTGGTAAAGGGTAAAGAGATGGCTTGGCCAGGCCTAGTGACGCAGCTCCCCGAGTTACTTCCTCCCTGCCTTTGTGCGGGCTGTTATTCCACCTCCTCCGCGTGTTCCTGCACACACTCGTTTTCCTGGCTCCAGTATCTATGCTTGTTTCCCCCACAGCTGGATTTCAACCTGTGGAATCAGCTGCGCCCCAGTTTCAGTGTAGAGAGAGAGAGGAGAGAACGTGAACAACCTGTTCACATCCCCGGCCTGTTTCTGCAATACCTTTTGGCAGGTATCTCTTTGCCGTATCCGTCTCTCCTTCACACTGCTGCTGGTCGCCTTCCTCAAACACATCCTTCCTAAAACCTTTACAGTGGGTGTTAAAAAGTTGAAACATCCAAGATTTTTTTTTGTGGGAGGGAAGGGGAGCTGGGCTGGGTCTTCACTGTGGCAGGTGGGCTTTAGTTGCCATCGGGCAATTACCCCGGTCCCTGACATTGGAAGGTGGATGCTCAACCACTGGACCAGAAAGTCCCTGAAATGTCTGAGATTGCCCTGTATTACCCTCCACCATCTGGCCCCACTGCTTTTTATTCTTTTCTCCTTATTCTTCAGGGAAGAAATATATATGAAGATGGTAGACATGTTTACATAACATAAAACATTTAAAAAAATCATTTTTGAGGTGTAATTGATATACAAAATTTTGTACATATTTAATGTATACAACTTGCTGAATCTGGAGAAAAGTATACACTCATAAAACCATCACCACATTCTATGCTGTAAATATATCATCTATGACAGTTTCCTCCTGCTAGTGTCTTTCTTGCTCTGCTATTTTTAAATGAGGGAAACAGTAATAATTTATTTTTACCGTTTGACCCCTCTCACCTGTTGCTTCCATTGTTTTGCTTTTTTCCTGGATTCCTTCACATGTAATGAAGTCTAGTTCCCCTATCCTTGCTCCTGGCAAAGGGTGGTCACCGAGTCAGCAGCACTGGCCTCAACTGAGACTGTGTT
This sequence comes from Neotragus pygmaeus, assembly GCA_006410875.1. NCBI lineage: Eukaryota > Metazoa > Chordata > Mammalia > Artiodactyla > Bovidae > Neotragus > Neotragus pygmaeus. The sequence goes on along the minus strand of SJYV01023218.1, from coordinate 229,194 downwards.
AACATGCAGAATTCTGGGGCCCCACACCAGACCTACTAACCAGAATTTGCATTTGGACAAGTCCACAGATGATTCTTAAAAACTGAGGACCACTGGCCTGCACTCCAGCCCTGGGTTCCCCAATCTGACTGACCATCAGAAGCACCTGAAGAACCTGTTACAACTAAAATATTATTCAGATCACACCCAGATCTACTGAATCAGAATCTCCAAGAACATGGCCCTAGGATCTGTGTGTTATTTTTTTCATTTTTCTGTTCAGTGAGGTTTTTGTTGTTTAGTCGCTCTGTCACTCTCTTTGCCACTCCATGGATTGCAGCCCGCCAAGCTTCTTGCATGGAGTTTCCCAGGCAAGAATACTGGAGCAGGTTGCCATTTCCTTTTCCAGGGGATCCTCCTGACCCAGGGATCAATCCTGCGTCTCCTGCATGTCTCCAGCATTGCAGGATGACTCTTTACCACTGAGCCACCAGGGAAGCACTTAGAGAGGTATAATCGACATATAATAACTGCTGACCTTTAAAAATTATTTATTTCCTTATTTTTGGTTGCACTGGGTTTTTGGTGCTAGACGTAGGCTTTCTCTAGTTGTGACTCTTCCCTTTGGTGTGTTGGGGTGGTTTCTCTTGCTGCAGAGCACAAGCTCCGGGTGCTCAGGCTCAGTAGTTGTGGTGCGTGGGCTTAGTTGCTCTGCAGCATGTGGAGTCTTCCTGGACCAGGGATTGAACCCATGTTCTCTGCGTTGGCAGGTGAATTCTTATCCACTGTACCACCAGAGAAGTCCACTGCTGATGTTTTGATATGTGTATATAACTGTGAAACTATCCACAGTCAAGGTAATGAAAATTACTCCCTTCAGAGTTTCTGTAATCTGTTGAATCACTTCTTCCTGCCTCTCCTTGTCCTACTTTTGCTTTCCCCTGGCAACCATTGATCATCACAGATTAACTTGTATTTTCTAGAATTTTATATAAATGGAATCATGAAATATGTACTTTTTTGGGTCACTTATTCAGCATAATTATTCTGAGGTGTGTCCATGTCGTTGTGTATAAACAGTTGATTCCTTTTTGTTGCTGAGTAGTTTTTCATTGTGGGAAAATGAAATTTGAGTCTTTCATACTCAGATTTGTTTATCCACTCTCCAGTTGATGGACATTTGGGAGGTTTCCAGTTTGGGATTATTACAGATGAAAGTTACTATGAACACAGTACAGTCTTTGTGTGGACAAATGTTTTCAGTTCTCTTGAACGATTACCTAGGAATAGACCAGCTGGATTCTATCANAAAATAGATGCCTATTAAACTAGATTATCTTATGCTTCTTTTGGTCATCAAAAACATGGCTTTCTCCATCTGATGCTAACTGAAGGAGTCCATCTCTACTACTACAGAACAAAAGCTGCCCCAAATAACTAATTTCTTGAGAATTTTAAATTTAGAAGCAAAAATTGAAAAAAAGTAGAAAACCTCAGATTGTAAATACAAGAGTAATGCTTTGGCTTTATACTGACACTGTATATTTGCGACAGCTGACAAACAGCAGATGTCCTGAGACTTGTGAAAACATCTGCAATGATTACCGGAAGGTGTGAAAATAGTGGTTCATTTCCTTTTTTGGTTTGTTTTGTACATTCCCTTATAAGTTATTTTCCAACTAAATAGTCTTTCTTTCTATCTTTCCTATGTGGGACTAAGTAAAATAAGAAATCTCACAGCTCCAGAATATTGTTAAAGATGATAAGCCATTATGATGAAAGGTCGACAACACTGACTACATGGGTATGAGACCTGCCTCTTAATCTGAGAGTATTTTCTGTGTTTGTTTGCTAAATTTACATGAAAACAAAAATGAGTTATTGATAGATTTTTTAAAAATAAAGTGTTGTCTTCCTGGATGGGGTCCTATTGTGCCATGAAGGTAAAGCAGATGCCTACTTTGAGCGGGTTTTTCACGAGACCTTCTGCTGTGGAGCCATCCGTTTGAGCTGGCTGAGAGTGAGCACACTTCAAGCCTCCCAGGAGAGTCCTTTCCACTTTTTCATTTGTAAAGCTCAATGTATTTCTGTTTCTCAGTTAAGTTAATAATGTGTTGAGCTGAGTTGTAGATTGCTGGGAATATGTAAAAGAGAGGGCTTCCTTGATGGTTCAGGTGGTAAAGAATCTGCCTGCCATGCAGGAGACCTGGGTTAAATCCCTGGGTTGGAAAGATCCCCTGGAAAAAGGAATGGCAACCCACTCCTGTATTCTTGCTGGAGAATTCCATGGACGGAGGAGTCTGGCAGGCTACAGTCCACGGGGTCGTAAAGAGTTGGACATGACTGAGTGACTAATGCATTTACCCTGAAAAGAAGTGAGCATATTATGGTACACATGGCTCTAGCTCAAAGTGAAAGTGTTAGTCTCTCAGTTGTGTCTGACTCTGCAATTCCATTATTCCATGGACTGTAGCCCACCAGTCTCCTCTCTCCCTGGAAATGTCCAGGCAAGGATACTGGAGTGGATTGCCATTCCCTTCTCTAGGGGATCATCCGGACCCTGGGATCCACCATCAGTGCAGTTCAGTTCAGTCACTCAGGTGTGTCCGACTCTTTGTGACCCCGTGAATCACAGCACGCCAGGCCTTCCTGTTCATCACCAACTCCCGGAGTTCACTCAGATTCATGTCCAATGAGTCAGTGATGCCATCAAGCCATCTCATCCTCTGTTGTCCCATTCTTCTCTTGCCCCCAACCCCTCCCAGCATCGAGGTCTTTCCAATGAGTCAACTCTTTGCTTGAGGTNTAAAAGACGCTTACTCTGGAAGAAAAGTTATAAGACCAACTTAGACAGCATATTAAAAAGCAGAGACATTACTTTGTCAACAAAGGTCCATCTAGTCAAGGCTATGGTTTTTCCAGTAGTCATGTATGGATGTGAGAGCTGGACTATAAAGAAATCTGAGCACTAAAGAATTGATGGTTTTGAAATGTGGTGTTGGGGAAGACTCTCCAACCAGTCAATCCTAAAGGAAATCAGTCCTGGGTGTTCTTTGGAAGGACTGATGTTGAAGTTGAAACTCCAATATTTTGGCCACCTGATGCATAAAGCTGACTCATTTGAAAAGACCCTGATGCTGGGAAAGACTGAAGGCAGGAGGAGAAGGGGACAACCGAGGATGAGATGGCTGGATGGCATCACTGACTTGATGGACATGAGTCTGAGTGAACTCCGGGAGTTGGTGATGGACATGCAGGCCCTGCGTGCTGCAATTCATGGGGTTGCAAAGAGTCAGACATGACTGAGCAACTGAACTGAACATCCGTTCCATACTATCTTGATTAAGTAGTTTTCTATTAAGTTTTGAAATTGGGACACCTCAGTGCTCCAGTAAAGTTAGCCACTGTATCCAGTGTTTCTCCAACTATTTGCCATGAAGTGATGGAACCAGATGCCATGACCTTTGTTTTCTGAATGTTGAGCTTTAAGCCAAACTCAGTGCTCTTTTTCAAGTTGTTTTGGTTATTCTAGGTCCTCTGCATTTCCATGTAAACTTGAGAATCAGTTTGTCAATTTCTATAAGATAGTCTACTGGGATTTTGATTTGGATTGCAATGTATCTTTAGGTCAACTGGGGGAGAACTGACATCTTGACAATATCAGAGTCTTCTAACCGACGAACAAGGTATAGACTTCTGATAATAAAGGTCTTTCAGAATTCCTTTCAGCATCGTTTTTTAGCTTTCACTGTTTAGGGCTTGCACATTTTTGGGGTCATATTTATTTTTACATTTCATATTTTTGATGTACTGTAAGTGGTACTATTTTTTAAATTTCTATTTCTGATTTTCATTGCTATTACATAGAAATACAGTTGATTTTTTTGGTATTGACTTGCACCCTCCAAGCTTGATAAAGTCATTTATTATTTCTAGTAGTGCAATAGTTTAACTGTTAAACAATGAACTTCTAAAGAGATTTAAATAATAACAAAATCCTGTATATTTGCCCATGTTCTTACCATTTCTAATGCTCCCTATCCTTTGTATAGCTTTACTTTTCCATCTTTTTCCTTCTTCCTGAAGATTTTCTTTAACATTTCTCATAGCATAGAGATGCTAGTCATCAATTATTTCAGCCTCTGTATATCTGAAAAAGAAAATCCGTCTTTTGCCTTCATTTTCGTAGTGCATTTTGAGGTTTGGAGTCCGAGCTTGACAGTACTTTCCTTTCTGTACTTTAAAATGCTGCTCTCCTGTTGTTCTCATGTGCATTGTTTCTGATGACAAATCTGCCATCCTTATCTGTTTCTCGGCATGAAGCATGTCTTTTTATTCTAGATGCTTCTGAGACTTTCACTGAAGATGTGATTCTGTTATGCCTTGCTGTGGTTTTCTTCATGATTCCTGTGTTGGGTTTGTTGAGTTTCTTGGATCTGTGGGTTTATAGTTTTCACAAAACTTTGGAAAATAATTGGCTATTATTTCTTCAAGTATTTTTAATCTGCCTTCCATTCTTCTTTTGTGGGGATTCCGATTATGCACTTATTATTATAGATATTATGAGATGGCTTGAAATTGACCTATAGCTCATTGATGCTGTATGTATTTTTAAAAATATTCTTTTTCGTTTTTTTTTAACCCCACGGCATGGGGGATCTTAGTTCCCTGACTAGGGATTGAACCTGTGTCCCCGGGAGTGGAAGTGGTGAGTCTTAAACACTGGACTGCCAGGGAAGTCCCCTGTGTGTTTTATTTTGGACAGTTTTATTGGCACATCTTCATGTTCACTAAACTTTTCTTTTTCAATGTCTAATTAGTCAATAAACTCAACAAGTTTATTATTTCATCTTGGATGTTATACTTTTCATCTTTAGAGGTTTGATTTGAGCCTGTTTTATTGCTATTTAACTTTTGAACACATTGAATATATTTGAAATAATGATTTATTGCCCTTATTTGCTAAATCTTACACCTGTGTCAGTTTGGGTAGATTTTTTATTTTTTTTTAATTTTTACTTTATTTTGCTTTACAATACTGTATTGGTTTTGCCATACATTGACATGAATCAGCCACAGGTGTACATGAGCTCTCATTCCTGAACCCCCCTCCCACCTCCCACCCCATATCATCCCTCTGGATCATCCCTGTGCACCAGCCCCAAGCATTCTGTATCCTGCATCGAACATAGACTGGTGATTCATTTCTTACATGATAGTATACATGTTTCAATGCCACTCTCCCAAATCATCCCACCTCTCCCTCTCCCACAGAGTCCAAAAGTCTGTTCTAAACATGTTAGATTTTTTTAAAATTAAAATATAGTTGACTTGAAATGTGTTAGTTTTAGGAGTACAGAAGTGATTCAGTTGAACACACACACACACACACACATTCTTTTTCAGATTCTTTTCCCTTATAAGTTACTACTAGATACTGAGGATAGTTCCCTGTTCTATACAGTAGGTCTTTGTTGGTTATCTATTTTATATATAATAGTTGTATATATTCATCCCAGACTCCTAACTTATCTTCCCTCTTCCCTTTTGGTAACCATAAGTTTGTTTTCTATGCCTGTGAGTCTATTTCTGTTTTAAAAATAAGTTCATCTGTATCATCTTTACAGATTGCACATACAGACATATCATATGTTTGTCTTTCTCTGTATAGCTTACTTCATTCAGCATGATAATCTCTACATCCACCTGTGTTGCTGCAAATGGTATTATCTCACTCTTTTTTATGACTGACTAATATTCCATTGTGAGGCTTCCCTGATGGCAGTGGCAAAGAATCTGCCTGTAATGTAGGAAATGTAGGTTCAATCCCTGGGTCAGGAAGATCCCCTGGAGAGGAAATAGCAACCGACTCCAGTATTCTTGCCTGAGAAATCCCTCGGACAGAGAAGCCTGGAGGGCTAGAGTCCAGGGGGTCGCAAAAGAGTCAGACATGATTTAGCGACTGAACGACACTATTCCCCTGTGTATATACACCACATCTTATTTATCCATTCATCTGTCGATGGATGTTTAGGTTGCTTCCATGTCTTGGCCATTGTAACTAGTACTGCAATGAACACTGGGGTGCGTGTATCTTTTCAAGTTATAGTTCCCTCTGGGTGGGATTGCTAGATCATAAATAAATTTACTTTTAGGTTTTTTTTTTTTTTTTAGTTTTGGTAGGTTTTAATTGATTTTTTTCTCTTCAGTATGGGTCATAATTTCATGCTTCTTTGCATGTCTTGAGTTTTTGTTTGGATGCTAGGCATTTTATCTTTGGATGGTGGGTGTCATTGTATTCCTGTAAGTATTCTTTAGATTTGTTCTGTGACTCAGTTAAGTTACTTGGAAGGAGTCTGAACTCTAGCTGCTGAGCTCTATACAGACCTAGACTCTAGACTCTATCTCATCAACTTGAAGTTTACTGTTATCTGCCTAGGTTTGCCCTTCATGCGCGGCTACCTGCAGTCTCTCTCAAGGCAGTAGCTGGGCAATTAGTCAACTCATTTATTTCTTGTTTCTTAGGGTTCATTGTCCCTTGTTATCTGATGTCCAGTATTTTTAAGACCACTGTTTGTCCCCTGCTTTCAAGCAGGAGGAAAAATCTTGTCCTGTTACTTCATTGTGGCCAGAAGTGGACATCTATATTTTAAAAATAAATTTCTCATAACTAAGATACAACCACCCCAGCTCTAGCTTGTAGTTAACACTTGAGAGCCACTGCTTTAACCCTAATGGACTGCTTCTCACTGATCTTCAGTAACCCATATAACTTTGTCTTTGCTTTTCCAGATCCCTAAATCCTGGCCTTCTTCCCCCTTTTCTCCCTGTTCAGATCTTAAAGTGTCTTCAGAATTTAATTAAAATGCTGTCTCCCCACGTGTACCCCAATGTTCATTGCAGCATTTTTTACAATAGCTAGGACATGGAAGCGACCTAGAGGTCCGTCAGCAGGCAAATGGATAAGAAAGTTGTTGTACATATACACAATGGAATATTACTCAGCTATTAAAAAGAATGCTTTGAGTCAGTTCTAAAGAGGTAGATGAAACTGGAGCCTATTATACAGAGTGAAGTAAGTCAGAAAGAAAAACACCAACACAGTATATTAACGCATATATATGGAATTTAGAAAGATGGTAACAACGACTCTATATGCGAGACAGCAAAAGTGATACAAGATATAAACAACAGATTTTGGACTCTGTGGGAGAAGGCAAGGGTGGGATGATTTGCTAGAATAGCACTGAAACATGTATATTACCATATGTGAAACAGATCACCAGTCCAAGTTCGATCCATGAAACAGGGCACTCAAAGCTGGTGCACTGGGACAATCCAGCCCAGTGGCTGATTCATGTCAATGTATGGCAAAACCCACCACAATATTGTAAAGTAATTAGCCTCCAATTATAATAAATAAATTAATTTAAAAAAGTCTCCCTCCTCTCAGAGTAGCAGGGCCTCCACCTTTCTGCTCAGAAAGTCATTCTTTTCTAAGTGCTTCCATAGCAAATTTATCACATTAAAAAAATCACAGTAATTATTACAGTCTACATTTCTTATAACTGTTTGATCATACATTTGTAAGATTCCTAAGGTCAGACACTTGCCCTTTTTTGCATTAAGTAGCTACTTTCTAATGAGAACTTTTAAAAAAGTTATTTGGTTTCTTTTTGGCTGCACTGGGTCTTTGTTTGCTGGGCTTTCTCTAGTTGTGGTGAGCTGGGGGGTGGGGTGGGTGTGGGGGGCGATGCAGTGAGCTCTGTAGTTGGCTCCTCACTGCAGTGGCTATTTTTGTTGCAGAGCGTGAGCTCTAGGGTGTTGTCTTATGGCATGTGGGATCTTCCAGGACCAGGAATCAAACCTCTGTCTCTGCACTAGCAGGCAGATTCTTAACCACTGGACCACTTTAGAGCAGTCCTAAAGTAGGTACTGAATTGTATTGTATCTTAAAAAATGAAGGAGGGACTTGAAGGCAAGGGAATAATAGAACTAAGCAGTATGGAGAACACTTCAGAGTTGGCATAAGGTGGTTCTAAAACCTTGTTTTGGTTCCGACAAGGTAAGATTGAATTAGCAAACAGAATTTCATCTTGCTTGGTGAAACTGACTGAATGGTATATTAAGAAGTATTCTGAGACCACGTCTTGACTCCATGAGAAAGCTAGCCCATAGATAATAAAATGTTGGAATGTCTCACCTATTTTGATAGTTTTGGTTAAATGTGTAGGATATTTTGAAAACAATAGCTAACAAGTATTTAACACGTGTCAGGGAGTATTCTAATCATAATGTGCATGTACAACTCCTTTCTTTCCCCTGACCTCTGAAGTGAAGTGCTATTTAACACCTCCATTTTTATAGAAAGGGAAACAAAGGCAGAGAGACATGAAAAAACTGGCTCAAGTCACACAGGGGCTAATTCTGGCTTCAGAGTATTTGTTTTTGTCACTGTTCTATTGTCTTCATATTGAACATTTAATGTTTCGCAATAATTGAGAGAGATCATACGGCTATACTTTTCTAGTATGGAAGCAACAAAGTGAATTTGTTGTTTGTTAATATAATGGCCCAAGCTTCCCCAACTTTGACCTTAGATCAGAAAGATTTATCCTTCATGATTCTTAGTCATGTCTGAAATTCTTTGTGTTTTATTTCTTTAGGATCCCTTGCCAGCTCCATCTTTGACCCACTCAAATCTCTTGTGGGTGCTTCAGGAGGAGTCTATGCTCTGATGGGAGGCTATTTTATGAATGTTTTAGTGGTAAGAATTTTGGGGATGAATCTATAGACCTTAAGAAAAAAATTTAAAATAATTTCTGGTATTTGGTTCAGGGAATCTTATTTATCAATATTTACTAAGCACACATCTTCCATCTGACCACAAGGATTTTCCTTTCATCTCTGATCTCAAAAGGAATACATATTAAAGAAAGTTCAAAACTGAAAAATAGAAAAGTCAAAGTCCCCAATTTAGTATCTGTTACCAGTCTTATATACACCCGTTCAGATGTTTTCTGTATGTATTCAAAATTCTACCAATGGTAACACTACAAAAATGGAACTCCCCTTACATTATTCTGCATCTTAACATAAAGTATCCTATTTACTCAGAGGATACTTGAGCAGGACACCGGAAACCACCTGTCTTTTCAGGTGCTCCACAGCACCTTCTATATAGTAACCCTACTTATTCAATTTTTCATTGAAAGAAAAGATCCAGGGTGATTATAGCTTTTTACATTTCAAAATAATGCTGTCAGGAATGTTCTTTCACCTGTATTTTTGCATTTGTGTGATTCTTTTGTAGGCAAGTTCCTAGAAGTGGATTTACTGGATGAAGGCTTTACATTTTTATATATAAATGCCTCCAAAGTTGGCATACCATTTTACACAACGTATGTGAGATGCCAATCACTTTTTAAAACAGGGTAAAATCCTGATTAAGTTAACCCTTTAACCATGTAGGTGTGCCTTAAAAATACTCTAAGAGGAAAAATTTGAAGCAATTAAAAAACTGTTCCAAAACTAGAAGTCATTTAGAAAAATGTTTTTCACACTTTGGGTTACATCACGTTAGTGGTTATGAACTCAGTTGAAGGGACTGTGAAAAACCTTTTACACAAATTTCAGTATGCGTCACGTAAAATAAGAGTAAGTACTGTTTGTGTGTGTGCTGGATTTTTACGTAAATTGTTACTGTACATCTTGGTCACAACAGTTTGAAAATAACTGATTTAGAATTAACATAGCTATTTTAGCATGTCTCTCTGGGAAGAGAGTTAATAACTTTAAAGGGAAGGGACAAGCAATTTGGGTTGAAGTGGAGGTGTCTTTCTGAGTCTGCTTGGTCCTCTGGTAACACATGAGGGTAAATGCAAGTTGGTCTGAGGCTTTTCAAAACTAAAGTCAAACTGAGTGTTTTTGGACCAGTGTTTTAAATTTTAAAAAAATTATCTTAAAAAAAATCAAGGTAATGCTAAAATTTTAGCTGTTTTGCTAACTCCTACTTAGAAAGAGGGTAAAGCTGTATTAAATGAATATTAAATAAAAAACTTGGAAATATTTTCACCAGATTTAGTTTCACAGCATCTATTAACTATCTGTGACATATTAAGAGTTGATTTTTTATTACTTTTAGAGTATTTCTTGCTATATCAAGGAATATCATGTTTCATTTTCACTCCAAAGTATACTGGCATTGTACTTCCCAAATCCATTTGAAAACTGAACTGTTAACACCAATGCTTTCATTGGCAAACATTTGACACAATTTATTTTAAATGAAAAAGCAGACGGAGGGGGAGTACAGTTGAGATTTCCTTTGCCAATAGATAACTTGTGTTATTATTACTGTCATTTATCTCTTTGCAAGAATTTTCAAGAAATGATTCCTGCTTTGGGAGTTGTCAGACTACTCATCATTGTTGTTATAAGTAAGTGTGTTTTGTGAATACTTCACATCTTCAAGTTTATGGGTTCAACCTTCAGAAGGCTTTCTCATATTTCCCAAACACATCCTACATGTCCTGATGCAGAAAGATATGAGTGGAGTTTTCACAGACCCTTGTGGGTGGTTCTTAGAGGTGCTTGTTTCTGGGGTGTGGGGAGTTAAGAGAGTAGGGCTCGAGGTACTCCGTCCACTTCATCCACCATACCATCACTTGTGTTTTTTATTTTTTAAAAATTTTTATTGGAGTATAGTTGATTTACATTGTGTTACGTTCTGCTGTCATTTATTTTTTTTAATTAAATAAAAAAGTTAATTATTTAATTTTATTTATTTTGGTTGTGCTGGGTCTTCGTTGCCGCATGGGCTTTTCTCTAGTTGTAGGGGGTGGGGGCTATTCTCTAGTTATAGCGCTTGGGCTTCTCATTGCAGTGGCTTTTCTTGTTGAGCAACAGAAGCTCTAGGATGTGTGAGCTTCAGTAACTGCAGTTCCAAGGCTCCAGCTGCTGCTGCTGCTGCTAAGTCGCTTCAGTCGTGTCCGACTCTGTGCGACCCCATAGACGGCAGCCCACCAGGCTCCCCCGTCCCTGGGATTCTCCAAGCAAGAACACTGGAGTGGGTTGCCATTTCCTTCTCCAACACATGAAAGTGAAAAGTGGAAGTGAAGTCACTCAGTCAGCATAGGCTTAATAGTGGTGGTGAATGGGCTTAGTTGCTCCATGGCATGTGGGATCTTCCCAGACTAGGGATCAAACCCGTGTCTCTTACATTGGCAGGTGTATTCTTTACCACTGAGCGAGCAGGGAAGCCCTGTTTATTTTTGACTGTGTGGGCTCTTCACTGCGGTGCAAGAGCTTCTCTAGTTGTGGTATGCATGTGGGCGCAGCTGCCCTGTGGCATGCAGGATCTTCATTCTCCTACCAGGGATCCCACATCCTCTGCATTGGGAGGCAGAGTCTCACCCACTGGACTACCAGAGAAGACCCTGTCACTTATTTTTTATACACTGGATTTTTCTCATTCATAAACTAGATTCTGTATACAATTTTGTTTGAAAGGGAAAACTTAAAAACCATTCACATTATTCATTTTCTTCTTCAATTTCTACATTTTCAGATTAAAAAAAAAAACTGATCTAGAATATAAGCATGGAGTGGTGGCTGAGGATTGATGATGAGGGCAGAGGTGGAGGAGGAGAAGGGTCAGGGAACTAGGAGGATGACTGACGTGGCTTTGGAAATCTCAAGAATGATAACGGAGAATGACAGGCTGAAGGAGCTTAGGAAGCCTCATTCTGGAGAAGAGGTGGAATTTTACCTGGGTCTGAAAGTCAGGATTTTGGATGATGGCAGGCCATACAGAGCAGAAGCAAACAAGAGCAAAGGCAGGGCTTATAACTTGTATATCCGAGCCTGCTCCTGCTGCAGATGTATCTGCACAGAGAGTGTGGGGAGAAGGCTGACCTTGAGGCTCAGACTTGAAGACAAAGACAGAAGTGACATTTGATACAGGCTACTTTGGGCTGTCAGGGATTCCTGGGTGGCGCTAGTGGTAAAGAACCCGCCTGCCAATGCAGGTGACGTAAGAGACGTGGGTTCGATCCTTGGGTAGGGAAGATACCCTGGAGGAGGGCACGACCCACTCTAGTATTCTTGCCTGGAGAATCCCATAGACAGAGGAGCCGGGGGGGCTACGGTCCATGGGTTGCAGAGTCTGACATGGCTGAAGAGACTTAGCACACGCACACGCAACTCTGGCTGTCCACATAGTAGAAAAAAATGATCCTGCAAATTGCTATCAAGGGTTCAAAAAAGAGACCAAGTTTAGTTTATGAATGGTATATTTATAAAACAGTATTTCACCCAGATAAAAAGAAGTGACTTGTTTGTAGTCTANAACCAATGAATAAAAAGGACCATCTGGGGGGAAAAAAAATCAAAACTGGAGAACTCTCTATGAAGAAACAGAGAAGTCCCAGGAAATGCTAACAATTTTATAAAGAGAACAAACACCCCTGAAGTTGTCGGTTTCAAAGACTGCTTACAAAAGGGGTTAGGGTTTAAGGAAGGAGCTCTTCCGAGGGAATGAGGAGGAAGAGGAAGAGAGAAAAGGGAAGCGAAGTGAGAATCAGAGACTGGCTCTTTTCTAGGCATGCTGTGTCAAGGGTATTCATTCTCTAAAAGAACTTGCTCTTAGGAGGATATGGTATAGAGATTGCTTGATAGAATCCACAAATAATGTACTCTGCTGATAATAAAAACTTTTCCTATCTGTCAGACTACTGAGTATCACTTTCCATCACTGTTTTGAGTCAACAGGTCACTGTTTGGGGTGCTTTATGTGCATTATTGTTAATCTTGTTGACAAGATGTGTATAAGAGACAGTCTCGGGTGATTAGGTGGGTGAGAGTGAAGCCCCCACAGTCAGACAGCTTAAGGTTCAAATCCCACCACTGCCTCAGAGCTATGTGGCCTTGGGCGAGTACTTAGCCTTTGTGTCTTGGTTTCTTTATGTATAAAACACCAGGTCTTTCCTTACTCGAGATGCTGCAATAGTAGTAATTAGTTTGCCTGCCTGCTTCTGTCTTTGCTTCTTTAGAGTATGTTTTCTGTATGGCAGCAAGAATCATCTTTTAAAAATGGGAGTCAGGGGGTTTCCCTGGTGGCTCAGTGGTAAAGAAACCACCTGTCAGTGCAGGAGACACAGTTCAATCCCTGATCAGCGAAGATCCCACATGCTATGGAGGAACTAAGCCTGTGTCACGACTATCGCGCCTAGGGCACCGCAACTCCTTCAACTACTGAAGCCCCTGAACCCTAGAGCCTGTGCTCAGCAAGGGAAGCCACTGCAATGAGAAGCCTGTGCACCGCAACTAGACAGTAGCCCCCACTGGCCGCTCATGCATCAGTGAAGACCCAGTACAGCCAATCAACAAATAAATAAAAATTATTAAAAACCCCAGTCAGACATGTCACTTCTGTGCTCAAAAGCTTTTGAAGGGTAAAAGTCAAAGTCCTTACGAGGGTCCATAAGGCTATATGATCTGCACCCGCCCCGGTTTGATCTCCTCACCTACAACATCATCCCCAGCTTGAGTCCAGAATCATCTGCAGGTCTTGGTAAAGCCTAGACTTAAATCATACCTGTAGAGTTTCTGGTTCAGTAAGTTTGGGGTGGGCCTGAGAGTGTTCATTTCTAGTAAGTTCCCAGTGAAGCTGGGAATCCCCAGTGGGAAAGGGAACTGTCCTTTGAAAACCGTCGATGCCATCAGATCAACTGCTTTGGTATTCCTCAAACACACCAGGCACTGTTGGTTCTGCCTCAGGGACTTCGTACTTCAGCCTGCCTAGAAGGTTCTTTCAAAGGTCAGCATGGCTTGCTCCCTTATCTTCATCAAATTCTCCTTGAGATCCTTCCTGACTCTCCAGTTAAACATCACACCCTACTCCCAGCATTCTCAGTTCTCCTCTTTGTGTACTCTCCACAGCACTAAGCACCCTACTTATTCATTCGCCTTCCCCAGCTAGACTTTCAGTTTCATGAGGCAGTCTAATCTTTTCATGGCAGTATATCCACCACCTAGAATAGTGGCTGGCACATGGGAGATCATTACTAAATACTTGTTGGATCGATGCATCTATAAAATGGGGTAATGATAGTACCAATTTCACGGCATTGTTGTGAGGATTAATGATATAAAGTTAGTACACGTAAAGTTCTTAGAACAGTACCTGGCACAGAGTAAGTCTCAATAAATGTCACCATTGCTAGAGGGGAACCAAAAATAATTGGTGTGCTGTTGTGGAGATCCTGGGGCTTCATCAGGCTGTTTTCCCTTCTAGTTGTGTCGGACATGGGATTTGCTCTCTACAGACGGTTCTTTGTTCCTGCAAACGGGTCTCCGGTGAGTTCAGTTTATTATTTTTTAAGTGAAAATTTGTTTACCTATGATATCAATAGCTAAAAATGGTCACCAAATAGGGGCAGCAACAATTCTGAGATTTAAAGCTGTCAGATTTCCATTTGGAAGTTAAGAAAATTCCGGAGCAAACCAGCCTTTTGGGTTGTCCTTTTCACTTTTCTCATAGCCCAGATAACTGGCTCTAGTTCTCTGCACCTGCTATACGGGGAGCTATTCCAAAAAACAGGAGTGAAGGGACTTTACTGTCTATGGAGGATAAAATGCAGATTGGAAAGCAGCAATAATATGGGTCCACATAAATTTATAATATAAAGGAAACTGACAAAGATTTCCGGTTTTATTGAAATTGATTCCTGAATTTGGTAATTTCTGCTTGAGTATTTGCACGTTATTACCTGTGTTTTAATTCATACATTCCATTTATGTGGGATAGATTATGCTCCTGTAAAGAACCCTCACTAATCTAAACTCTTACTCTCTTGGCTGGCCTTGTACAGAACCATCCTAATGCAATGATGGCCTAGAAGAGAGACAGGATGGCTGTCGCATGTACTCAAGAGTCAGTGAAATGACATTTTTTTTTTTAGCTTTGCATGATGGAGTTTTCTTGTCTCTTTTGTCTCACTGCCTTGCTGTTCAGACTTTTAAGACTCTGACTGGGAAGGTATTTGTTCTCTAATAAAAGAGATGCAGCTGAAATATACAATTAGCATTTTCTTCACTTATTTTCATTTCCCCCTTTTCTCCCAAGGTGTCTTTTGCAGCTCACATTGCGGGTGGATTTGCTGGAATGTCCATTGGTTATACCGTGTTCAGCTGCTTTGATCAGGCACTGCTGAAAGATCCAAGGTTTTGGACAGCAATTGCAGCTTATTTAGCTTTTGTTTTATTTGCTGTGTTTTTCAACATTTTCCTATCCCCAGCGAACTGACTTGCCCCTAACACAAACCAATGAATAAAAAGGACCATCTGGGGGGAAAAAAAATCAAAACTGGAGAACTCTCTATGAAGAAACAGAGAAGTCCCAGGAAATGCTAACAATTTTATAAAGAGAACAAACACCCCTGAAGTTGTCGGTTTCAAAGACTGCTTACAAAAGGGGTTAGGGTTTAAGGAAGGAGCTCTTCCGAGGGAATGAGGAGGAAGAGGAAGAGAGAAAAGGGAAGCGAAGTGAGAATCAGAGACTGGCTCTTTTCTAGGCATGCTGTGTCAAGGGTATTCATTCTCTAAAAGAACTTGCTCTTAGGAGGATATGGTATAGAGATTGCTTGATAGAATCCACAAATAATGTACTCTGCTGATAATAAAAACTTTTCCTATCTGTCAGACTACTGAGTATCACTTTCCATCACTGTTTTGAGTCAACAGGTCACTGTTTGGGGTGCTTTATGTGCATTATTGTTAATCTTGTTGACAAGATGTGTATAAGAGACAGTCTCGGGTGATTAGGTGGGTGAGAGTGAAGCCCCCACAGTCAGACAGCTTAAGGTTCAAATCCCACCACTGCCTCAGAGCTATGTGGCCTTGGGCGAGTACTTAGCCTTTGTGTCTTGGTTTCTTTATGTATAAAACACCAGGTCTTTCCTTACTCGAGATGCTGCAATAGTAGTAATTAGTTTGCCTGCCTGCTTCTGTCTTTGCTTCTTTAGAGTATGTTTTCTGTATGGCAGCAAGAATCATCTTTTAAAAATGGGAGTCAGGGGGTTTCCCTGGTGGCTCAGTGGTAAAGAAACCACCTGTCAGTGCAGGAGACACAGTTCAATCCCTGATCAGCGAAGATCCCACATGCTATGGAGGAACTAAGCCTGTGTCACGACTATCGCGCCTAGGGCACCGCAACTCCTTCAACTACTGAAGCCCCTGAACCCTAGAGCCTGTGCTCAGCAAGGGAAGCCACTGCAATGAGAAGCCTGTGCACCGCAACTAGACAGTAGCCCCCACTGGCCGCTCATGCATCAGTGAAGACCCAGTACAGCCAATCAACAAATAAATAAAAATTATTAAAAACCCCAGTCAGACATGTCACTTCTGTGCTCAAAAGCTTTTGAAGGGTAAAAGTCAAAGTCCTTACGAGGGTCCATAAGGCTATATGATCTGCACCCGCCCCGGTTTGATCTCCTCACCTACAACATCATCCCCAGCTTGAGTCCAGAATCATCTGCAGGTCTTGGTAAAGCCTAGACTTAAATCATACCTGTAGAGTTTCTGGTTCAGTAAGTTTGGGGTGGGCCTGAGAGTGTTCATTTCTAGTAAGTTCCCAGTGAAGCTGGGAATCCCCAGTGGGAAAGGGAACTGTCCTTTGAAAACCGTCGATGCCATCAGATCAACTGCTTTGGTATTCCTCAAACACACCGGGCACTGTTGGTTCTGCCTCAGGGACTTCGTACTTCAGCCTGCCTAGAAGGTTCTTTCAAAGGTCAGCATGGCTTGCTCCCTTATCTTCATCAAATTCTCCTTGAGATCCTTCCTGACTCTCCAGTTAAACATCACACCCTACTCCCAGCATTCTCAGTTCTCCTCTTTGTGTACTCTCCACAGCACTAAGCACCCTACTTATTCATTCGCCTTCCCCAGCTAGACTTTCAGTTTCATGAGGCAGTCTAATCTTTTCATGGCAGTATATCCACCACCTAGAATAGTGGCTGGCACATGGGAGATCATTACTAAATACTTGTTGGATCGATGCATCTATAAAATGGGGTAATGATAGTACCAATTTCACGGCATTGTTGTGAGGATTAATGATATAAAGTTAGTACACGTAAAGTTCTTAGAACAGTACCTGGCACAGAGTAAGTCTCAATAAATGTCACCATTGCTAGAGGGGAACCAAAAATAATTGGTGTGCTGTTGTGGAGATCCTGGGGCTTCATCAGGCTGTTTTCCCTTCTAGTTGTGTCGGACATGGGATTTGCTCTCTACAGACGGTTCTTTGTTCCTGCAAACGGGTCTCCGGTGAGTTCAGTTTATTATTTTTTAAGTGAAAATTTGTTTACCTATGATATCAATAGCTAAAAATGGTCACCAAATAGGGGCAGCAACAATTCTGAGATTTAAAGCTGTCAGATTTCCATTTGGAAGTTAAGAAAATTCCGGAGCAAACCAGCCTTTTGGGTTGTCCTTTTCACTTTTCTCATAGCCCAGATAACTGGCTCTAGTTCTCTGCACCTGCTATACGGGGAGCTATTCCAAAAAACAGGAGTGAAGGGACTTTACTGTCTATGGAGGATAAAATGCAGATTGGAAAGCAGCAATAATATGGGTCCACATAAATTTATAATATAAAGGAAACTGACAAAGATTTCCGGTTTTATTGAAATTGATTCCTGAATTTGGTAATTTCTGCTTGAGTATTTGCACGTTATTACCTGTGTTTTAATTCATACATTCCATTTATGTGGGATAGATTATGCTCCTGTAAAGAACCCTCACTAATCTAAACTCTTACTCTCTTGGCTGGCCTTGTACAGAACCATCCTAATGCAATGATGGCCTAGAAGAGAGACAGGATGGCTGTCGCATGTACTCAAGAGTCAGTGAAATGACATTTTTTTTTTTAGCTTTGCATGATGGAGTTTTCTTGTCTCTTTTGTCTCACTGCCTTGCTGTTCAGACTTTTAAGACTCTGACTGGGAAGGTATTTGTTCTCTAATAAAAGAGATGCAGCTGAAATATACAATTAGCATTTTCTTCACTTATTTTCATTTCCCCCTTTTCTCCCAAGGTGTCTTTTGCAGCTCACATTGCGGGTGGATTTGCTGGAATGTCCATTGGTTATACCGTGTTCAGCTGCTTTGATCAGGCACTGCTGAAAGATCCAAGGTTTTGGACAGCAATTGCAGCTTATTTAGCTTTTGTTTTATTTGCTGTGTTTTTCAACATTTTCCTATCCCCAGCGAACTGACTTGCCCCTAACACAAACCAATGAATAAAAAGGACCATCTGGGGGGAAAAAAAATCAAAACTGGAGAACTCTCTATGAAGAAACAGAGAAGTCCCAGGAAATGCTAACAATTTTATAAAGAGAACAAACACCCCTGAAGTTGTCGGTTTCAAAGACTGCTTACAAAAGGGGTTAGGGTTTAAGGAAGGAGCTCTTCCGAGGGAATGAGGAGGAAGAGGAAGAGAGAAAAGGGAAGCGAAGTGAGAATCAGAGACTGGCTCTTTTCTAGGCATGCTGTGTCAAGGGTATTCATTCTCTAAAAGAACTTGCTCTTAGGAGGATATGGTATAGAGATTGCTTGATAGAATCCACAAATAATGTACTCTGCTGATAATAAAAACTTTTCCTATCTGTCAGACTACTGAGTATCACTTTCCATCACTGTTTTGAGTCAACAGGTCACTGTTTGGGGTGCTTTATGTGCATTATTGTTAATCTTGTTGACAACCCAGAAAGGCAGCTATTACTCTGCATCTTAGAGAGGAGGCTATGAGAATTCTTAAAAAAGAAAAAAATCAAGTAATCTGTCTAAGAGGGGGCAGGACTTAAAGGTTGCTAACGACTTGACAGGGCTTCCCAGATGGCTCAGTGAGTAAAGAATCCATCTGCAATGCAGGAGACAGGAGACGTGCATTTGATTACTGGGTCAGGAAGATCCCCTGGAGGAGGGCATGGCAACCCACTCCAGGACGGAGGATCCCATGGACACAGGAGCTGGCTACAGTCCATGAGGTCACAAAGAGTGGGACATGACTTAGTAACTAGACAAAAGATGTGCTATTGTTTACTTAACCATTCCTTTACTGAACACTTAAGCTGCTGCTGATTTTGTACCATTACCGACAGTGCTATGTGATCATCCTAGGATGTTGGTGTGTCTTTGAGAATGATTGAATGAATGGGTATTTCAAGCATCCAGAAGCAGAAATGTTATGCTAATTTTGATAGATTTAAACTACTACTTTTTTTTTTTTTTGGCTGTGCTGTGCCACACAGCTTGCAGGATCTTAGATCCCCAACCAAGGACTGAACCATAAAGTTTTGAGTTCTAACCACTGGTGCGTGCTAAGTTGCTTCAATTGTATTCAACTCTTTGCAACCCTATGGACTGTAGCCTGCCGGGGTCTTGTGTCCATAGGAGTCTCCAGGCAAGAATACTGGAGTGGGTTGCCACGCCCTCCTCCAGGGGATCTTCCCAACTCAGGGATGGAAACTGGGTCTCCTGCATCTCCTGCACTGCAGCCAGATTGTTTACTGCTGGGCCACCAGGGAAGCCCCCTAACCACTGGATGCCAGGGAATTCCCTAAATTACCTTTTAAATAGTGGTATCCATTTATATTCTTACTGATATTATATAACAGTAACAGTTTCCTCATACATTTGCCAAAGGTAGCTTTATAAATCTTGAAAAAATTTACATTTTGATTAAAAAATAATATTTTATTTTAATTCATATGCAATACTAATGAAGCTTAGCATTTAAAAAGTTTATTATTTATAATTTATATATTACACATAATATATAATATGCAAGTATGAAAGGGTTGAATTTAAACTGAAAAGTAGCTATTAGATGGCAAAGATGCCCAAGGAAGAAATATTTATCTGCCATCACCAACCCACTAGGTCACTACTCTGGAGAACTTTAATGACCTAAAGTGCAAAGTAATTGTTAATAATAGAAAACTAGACAGAGAAATAGGATTCATCTAACTATGAAATCGGACATGACCCATTGATTATTAAGACTGATGACTAAGAAGTTATTATCTAGTTAGGTTATTTTGGTACTAGAAACACTGTTTACATTACCAAAAACAGTGATATCTTTCTGGGTCTCCAGGAGGCAAAGTTACCATTAAAAAGCACACATATGTCTGGCATTTTAAGTTTGACATTTCTGAATAATAGAGGAACCATTTATTCAGCTTAATTTTGTGCTCATAGTTTTAGTCTTCTAAACTGTGCTGTATTAATTACAACTATTAGAAATATTCTTTCTGTGGGCTTCCCAATAAGGTAGCCACTAGGCACAAGTAGTTGTTTACATTTAATTAAAATTAAATGAAATTAAAAACTGTGTCTCTGTTACACAAGCCTCGTTGCAAGTACTCAATAGTTATGTATTAATAGTGGCCATCTTATTGAACAGCGCAGACAGTCTATCCAACACTGCTGCAAAAAGTTCCACTGGATTAAAAAAACTTCCATTGGGTGGCACTGTTTGAGAAGCAAGAATGAAGGCAGGGAGCTGGAGTTTAGCTGATGGCTGACTCACTGCACAGAACTAAACTGAATCTGCTCTACACCTGCAAAGGGACACACTGAGAAACACGTTGAAGATGACTTTTAAATGTGATCTGCTTCAAACTTATCTAAATCAAGAAAGGTCTGTGTTAATCTGTCTTAGCTAATTAAGAGTCGTTTGAAATATTTTTTCTTTTTCTTTTGAATTTTATGGTACTGTACCTATGTATATTAGTATTCATGCTATTTGGTATGAAAACTTTAGGACCTAAGATTTGAAGCTACATAACAGTGCTTCCTCTTTCAGAAAATACTATGCACTTGTTCTTTTAGGAAAAAAAAAAACAACTTTAATTTTCTTTGATAATTTTAAAAGTAAAGTGCTCATAGTAAAAGAAATTAAACATATATATAATTATAAAATAGTTATTATCATTCTACCCAGAGATAATCACAGTTAATATTTTGATGAATATCCTTCTAGGCTTTATTGTATGCATCTCTACATGTAAGTAAATTTACAATAATGGGGCTATATTATTTTGTTTTATAATCTGAATGTCACTGAAACAATATATCCAATGTCTTTTTATATTAGTATATATTTATTATCTCTACTGGTTGCATAGTACCATACTGTGGATGTACTATTATTTATATGTACAGTACAGTCTTTCTTGTATTGATAATTATTTGGGATAGTTTCAAGTTATAATTATAATAAACAACAATAAGGATAATATTTTTGCTTATATTTTAAAGTGCTTTGGACTGTGGATCAAAGAGTATACTGCTATCAAATACAAAATTTCTCTATCTCAGGAATACAACTAAGTTTTAGAAGCCTGACGCTTTTGCAACTCTTTTGAACTATATAAAGCTTTCAAAAAGGAACCAAAAACTCTAGAACTTGTTATTTAAAAAATCAAAACTTTCACTATTTGACATACCTAATTTAAATAATTAAAATTATAAGAGAAAACAGGTGATTTCTTAATATCTCTTTCATGAAAACTTCAAGTGTGTTTAGAGAAGAAAAATAACAATTTAGTAAAACAGTTAAGAGGTGACTTTAGAACCACATTGATCTTTGGATACCAGTTCTAGCTGTGTGATCTTGGGTAATTTAAGGTGTGCCTCAGTTTCCTCATCTGTAAAATGGGGAAACAATACACCTAGCTCACAGGAGTTTTGTGATGAATATATCTTGTAGCTATATCCCAGTATGTTGTTTGATTGTGTAATATTTCCCTTTGTATGAGGAATATAGGACATGTATTTACATATTAAAATTGAAAATGAATGAAAACATTCCCCCATTTTTTCTTTCCTTTGGGATATATTTCCTCTTAGATATCCCAGGGTTATCAACTCTAATATGGAACCTACTGGCTGATAATCCAAGCATCTAAATTATAACTTGCCCTACTGCTCATTCCACAAAGCAAGCTATATGTCTTAAAAGGGTCAAATACTGTTGTAATGAAAATTTCTATACTACTACCAACATACCAATGATCCACACAATATCTAATAATATCCTCATAATAATTTTTCATAGCAAAGTATGGTAATAATTACATAGTCATAAATATTTTTACTGAAATGATTTCTGAAAATGCTCAAAAACTGCCAGAAAGAAACTAGAATTTAGACATTTAAATGTGGATTAAAACACTGATCTAAATTCTTATAGCAAGAGCCAGTTCTGTTTCCTTTGGGTTCATGAAATGCTGTACCTTACTGGATTATGAAATGAAACACGTGCCTTTTCCTTTGTACATAAATGAGATTTTAAAATCATTGACATTGGTCACAGCTTCCATATAAAATAATCTTAATAAATAGGTTTGTAAGATCAAGTCAATAGTCTCAGGAACCTCTCTAAGAGTTCTCAGTTTAAAATAACAAAGCAAAAAGCCAAGTAAGACTCCTTTCTTCCAGGAACTCCTACAATTCTATTCTTCATAGAGAATACACACACCCCTCATCCAGGTATCTTTTTTCCCCCTACTGCATTATAATGCCTGAATGTAAATGACTTTCTATTTTTGACATCTTAAACATATTATTGGTAACATATTATTACAGCTTTCTAGGGAAAAAAGAGAGCAACCAGCATGCTGAAAGAGTGATGCTTTGTTCATATTTTGGCCACAGGTTTGCTTAAGAAATAGCACACGCTTCAGAGATGGAAGAATGTATCTGCCTCCTATTTGGTGGGGTTCAGAGATAAGATGACTGACTAAATAAACATGGGGGACTGGAACTTCCTTGGAGGCATTCTGGAGGAGGTTCACATCCACTCCACCATGATTGGAAAGATGTGGCTCACCATCCTGTTCATATTTCGAATGCTTGTTCTGGGTGTAGCAGCTGAAGACGTCTGGAATGATGAGCAGTCTGGCTTCATCTGTAATACAGAACAACCTGGCTGCAGAAATGTATGCTATGATCAGGCCTTCCCTATCTCCCTCATTAGATACTGGGTTTTGCAGGTGATATTTGTGTCTTCACCATCCCTGGTCTACATGGGCCATGCTTTGTACCGACTGAGAGTTCTGGAGAAGCAGAGGCAGATGAAGAAGGCACAACTGAGAGGTGAACTGGAGGACGTAGAGCTTGAAACGCCTGGGGATCGGAGGCGACTGGAGGAAGAACTGTGTCAGCTGGAGCAAAGGAAAGTAAATAAAGTTCCACTCAGAGGAACCTTACTTTGCACTTACGTGATACACATTTTCACTCGCTCTGTGGTTGAAGTTGGGTTCATGATTGGACAGTATCTTTTATATGGATTTCACTTAGAGCCTCTATTTAAATGCCAGGGCCACCCATGTCCAAATACAATTGATTGTTTTGTCTCTAGACCCACAGAAAAGACGATATTCCTATTATTCATGCAATCCATAGCAACTGTTTCACTTTTCTTAAATGTTTTAGAAATTTTCCATCTAGGTTTTAAAAAGATTAAAAGAGGGCTTTGGGGACAATATAAATTGAAGGATGAACATAATGAATTTTGTACGTCAAAACAAAACTTTGCAAAATATCAAAACACATCTGCAAACTCACTGAAACGACTCTCTTCTGCACCTGATTATAGTCTGTTAGTGGACAAGGAAACACACACAGCAGCGTATCCTAGTTTACATCCCTCTGCATTTCAGACAGATCCTGATAACCATATTGGAAATGATGACAAAGGCATTTTGGATGAACAGGAAACTCTGCTTTCTGAGATGTGCACATTTAGTACGGCCTGTGGTCATCTTCAAAATATCAGCTCAAGTAATAAGGAAGACACTCATAAACTATCTGGAAAAGAAGTTAATGGTAACCAGTTGAGGGGAAAAAGAGACAGTGATGGCAAAGACAGCAAAAGAAATCACTACTTTAAAGGTCACTGTTCTAGTCCAGGTGACGCTATAGAGCTTAACAACCACGTGGGACAGTCACCGCAAACAGCTTTCTCTCTGCCAGCTAACTGCACCTGGAAACCTAAGTGGCCTCGAGCTACCCGGGGTCCCTCTGCAGAAAATGAAAACCAGGCATTACCTCCTAAAGGTAACCTCAAGGGCCAGCTCAGGGAGAGCACAACCAGAACCCTTCCTCCTTCACAGGGAAACTTTCAACCACTTGACGTTCCAGACACTCCTGATTCTTCAGGAAGGCTGTCCTTTGAATCTAAGTTGGTCAGAACCTGCAGTAACCCTACTGCTTGTACTCCAAATCATTTAGTGTCGCTGACAAACAACCTCATTGGAAGGCGGGCTCCCACAGACCTTCAGATCTGAACATCCGTTGGCGTTTAGGCATTTTACATATTACATTATCACAGAAGTAGTCTAGTGATGGTGGAAAACAGAAAAAATAGATAGGGCAGCTCTAAAGACCAGCTGTTTAGAAAAACGACTACAAACCCATTTAAAAAAGGGAAAATGGATCTAGTTCTGAACTGGGAAGGATTAGTTTCAAGTTTAAAGACACAGAGTTACCAAATCAGGATTACTTTTTGTGGGTTCCCTTCAGAAAAACACTGATTCTGGGAAAATCTATGTCAGAATTGAAGCTAAATGGAACCAGGTTTTTCCTTGAAGGGAAAACAGCCTTCGGAGATTGTTCTTGATCTATGTAATTCCCTCTTTCAGTTATTGATCTTATTTCTGGACATTGATTGACCTTTGTTTGCGCTTGGTTCTTAGTTTCCTTATGGACTGCAACCCGATGTGTCCTGGATATAATCATCATGTTGTTTCTAGTAAATAAAATCCTAAAAAGATGTCGCTTTCTTTTACCAGTTTATAGCATTGTGATTCAGTGCCAGGGTTCGAGTCTTGGCTCTACTACACTGGCTATCTAACCATTACAGTTTACTAACAGTGTCTACCTTACAGGGATGGTGTGAAGATTAAAATAAGAAGCAGGTGTTTAACGCGCTGCCAGGCATACAGTAAGCGCTCAAAAGTGCTACCTATTATTACATTACTGCTCACCCTTTGGAGACCCACATCAAGTCGGCCACAAAATAAGGAGACTCCAAACGTCAGAGCTGGAGCCCAAACAGACGATACTAAGCAGTCTTCCAGCCACTGGACATCCAAGGGCTGCCTTCGACGGCCGTGCGCCCTCTTTCAAGACGAGATTCCACAAACCAGCAGGCGCCGGCTGCCGCGGCTTCTGAGGTCCTAGCTGCGACGGGTCCGCCCACTCCCGGCGTCTGGAGTGAGTCCTCGCGCGCCTGGGCTCCGCAGGCCCCGCCCCCGGGAGCCTCGCCCGTTTTGAGCCCCACCTGGACACTCGCCCCGAGTTACCAAAACCTAGCCTCCTACTAAGCAACCAAATCTTGGCGAGGACCGGAAGAGGAAGGAGAGGCGAGGCTTCGCTAACCAGAGGGGCGGGCGCACGCAGCCTCCCTCGGCTCGTCTCGCTGTGGGGCATTCAGAGCGTCCTGGTCGCCATGAAAACAGGCCACACCCCGGCGATCCCGGCCCGGGGACCCCAAGTGCGCAGGCGCCCGTGCCCTTCCGCGCATGAGCAGTGCTGCTCCGAGCCCGCCAGCCACGGTCTCCGGCGCCAGCTACGCCGCTGCCGCTGTCACTATGGCCCATTACAAAGTGAGGGGGGCGCGGCGTGGCTTGGGGCGTGCGGGCGGTAGCCAGCCGCTGGTCGGCTCGGGTGGGAGTGGGGGCGTGCGTGTAGGTTTGGGGGGCTTGAGGTAGTGAGGCGGAGGCGGCGTTGCCGGACTGCCAGCGCCTTCTTCCTGCTCTTGCCCCCGGGCTTCGGCCACTGACCCGCCGTGTCTCCTCAGGCCGCCGACTCGAAGCGCGAGCAGTTCCGGAGGTACTTGGAGAAGTCGGGGGTGCTGGACACGCTGACCAAGGGTGAGCATGGCCCAAGAGAGGGTTCCTCAAGCCGTCGTGTTGCTCGGCGCTTTGCCGCGAACGGGCCGTGGTGTGGGGCAGGAGGGGAACAGGAGGGACCCACCCCGGGTCCAGCGAGGTGGGCCTCGGGGGTCAGCGGGGACAGGCGCACGCCTGGCTGCCGGACGCTGCCCGGGTCGGGTAGCCTCACCCTCCCAGTGGTGAGTAAAACTCTTGCAGCTGTTGCAAAGTCCCTCCCAACTTCCGTTGCTCTGCCTCTAGCCGCCGCAGTGAGCATGTTGCTAGAGACCTTGGGAAAGCCCAACTCCTCTCTCCTGACAAAATTTTCTGAGCCCTCCAAATCCTTTAGAAACATTTCCCCTCGAACAAAGGACAAATGGGAAAACGACCAGATTTGAAAGCAGTTTATAAAGTAGCTTAAGTGAACCTAATCTCTGAAATAGCTCTTTGGATGTGGCTTTTCAACTGAACCCCATTTTGTAGTCTATATCAACTCCTACTTTGTGCAGATTTCATAAAGTAGAATTATAGTTTAAAGAACGTGAGGACACATCAAAATGGTTATGTTGTTTTCACTTTTTAAAATGGAAGTCGTTACACTGTATTTCTTAATCTGGAGTTCAAGATGTAAGTAGATGAGTAACGTGATTGACACTGGAAGGTTCCAAGAGCTACTGTGTGGGTACTGCTTATTTCATCAGCTAGGCAGTAAGGCGAATGCTGTTATCATTCAGCTCACTGGCTGGGCCTTTCAAGGGTGTGGAACAGAAGAGCTGGCAGGGATGATGATTTGGGTCCATTTGGGTCCATATATGAGAAGTGTAGTTAAGTATCTGGAAATACTTTGGTACCTGCTCTTTGTCCAGAAGCAAAAGTTTGAAAACCGTGGGAGAATAACAACTCTGGGTCTTAGAAAGCAGGGCTTTTAATTCTCAAGCCTGAGTTGGTCATTTTGAATTGCTACCTACCTTAGGTTCAATTTCCTATTTCTTTGCAAATTTCAGTAAACATTAAGGTACTGTGAAAGTACTGCGCTGTCATCCTGGAAAGTATCACTCCATTGGAATTTCATGGACCTCCTGCTCCCGTCAAAAAACTCCACAAGCACATTTCTTTCATTTATTTAACCATTTTATTCAGGTGTCTGTTAAGGCACTGAGGATACAAGGTGGGGTGAGGGGGGAGGGTGAGGCCCCTGCTCTAAATGAACTTATATCCTAGTTGGGAAAGACATAATAAATACATAGTGTCAACCAGTGGTACCTGTTGTGAAAAGAACATTGCTGATAGAGTGATGGGTGTGGCATTTTACCTAGGGTGGTAGGGGAAGGCCTCTTAAGAAAGTAACTTTTGAACAAAGGCCTGAAAGAAGTGTGCTGTTGAGTTTCAGGAAGTGTAAGGAAGCCAGAGTGGCTGGATGGACTGAGTGAAACATACATTGGTAAAGGGCAGAGAAGTAACCTTTCTGGGAGGTAAATGAAGACATGAAGCCTTGTGGCCATACTTGGATTTTCCTTCATGAGAAATGAAACCCTTGGAGGCTTCTTTTCCCTGGCTGACATCTACTGGTATTCCCCCTCAACCTTCCTGGGTTTCCAGTTTCCTAAGTAACATCAGACAACAGAGTATCTACTGATACGATGATCTAT
This sequence comes from Neotragus pygmaeus, assembly GCA_006410875.1. Classification (NCBI taxonomy): domain Eukaryota; kingdom Metazoa; phylum Chordata; class Mammalia; order Artiodactyla; family Bovidae; genus Neotragus; species Neotragus pygmaeus. The sequence goes on along the minus strand of SJYV01023218.1, from coordinate 201,618 downwards.
ATTTAACATTTGATTTTGTGTACTTCACACAGAGTTAACATAATTTTTATCCAGCTCATTTCCAAGAGGATTTGAAACTGCTTCTAACATTAAAACACTGTAAGGATGGCTAAACATAAGTTATTTGGAAGAAAAGCCATCTTAGTTATTTTGAGCACTATATCAACCTCTAAATTTCCTGGCTGCTAAGACAAAAAGGGAAAACACTGGGTATAGAGTTCTTGTCTGTTTGAAAGGAAGTATATTTCATCTATAGAAAAACACAGGAAACTTGACATTTACATTATGTTCTGTAATTATCAACCTTAACCTTGTAAGTACCACTGACAAATTTAGAAGCTAAAAGAAAGGGTAGGAGAAAAAGGAAGAATGGGTAAGAGTATTTATGTCTTATAAAATTAGAATTTGGTAGGGATCAGTGGGAATTAATGGAAGAAGAAACATACAGTTGAATATATAGTTTGAAGAAAAAGGTACTAAGTAGAGGAATAAAGTGTCCTGTAACACTGAAAGAAGAGGGAAGGTGAGGAGAGGGTAGTGGTGACATAAATATGCCAATTTCTCAAAAAATAGTGCTGTAAATACGTTTAAAAGTATAACTATCAGAACTTAATGTAAGTTGTTTGTAGTAGTTGGCCATTTATTTTTTCATGCTGTCTAAATTATTTTGATGTTATTAAAACTAAAATAGAAAAAAGAGCAAGCATGTTAAGTTGGTTTGCAAGAGTTCTTAACTTGGGGCCTAGATATGCATGTTTTTTGTATGTAGTTACAGCTTTTGGTCTTTGATCAGATTTTTCAGAATTTTGTACACAAAAGCTTAACCACTGATTTAGAGAGATTTTTATCGAAGAAGGATCCTAGAAGGAATGTGTTCAATATAAGATGGAAAAGGTAGTGCTGACATGAATTACTGGATATGAAACCACTGAAGTATGTATTTTAATTTGAGCACGTTGATTACTGGTAGTTTTTGGTTGGTGGTTATTTAGCATGTAGTGTGTGAAGCTTCATTCTTGAAGAATATTTTGGATTCAAAGCTTCTTTCTTCCGACAATTAACCACAGCCTTATTGAGTCTCTAAAAATTTTTCTCAAATGTATCTCCTTGTTTTCATCTATTACTCTAGTACAGGTCACTTCTCTTTTTTTTTGGGTGGTGGTGGGGGATGCCATATGGCATGCAGGATTTTAGTTCTCTGACCAAGGATTGGGCCCATGCCCCCTGTAGTGAAAGCCTGGAGTCCTAACCACTGGACAGCCAGGGAATTCCCAGGTCACTCTCTTCTTAAACTAGCATGTGGTTGTTGTTTAGTTGCTGAGTTGTGTCTGAGACTCCTGCGACCCCATGAACTGTAGCCTGCCAGGCTCCTCTGTCCATGGGATTTTCCAGGCAAGAATGCTGCTGCTGCTGCTAAGTCACTACTGGTTGCCATTTCCTTTTCTAGGGGATCTTCCCCACCCAGGTATTAAACCCCATCTCCATTAACAGGCAGATTCTTTACCACTGAGCCATAATTGCTCTTCCTGCAATTTAAATCCTTGTCCCACTTGTTAGCCTACTTGACTCCACACAGGAGTCAAGAGTGATCCCGTCACTCTCCTGCTTAAAACTGTTTTAATTATATGCCATTTTGTTTTTAGGATCAAGGCCCGACTGAACTGGCAGGATCCTCCAATCTCCTCCCTAACCACCTTTTCAGCTTCCTTTCAGTTCACAACTCCATCTAGCCACACTTGAATTTTCAGTTCCTGAATACACTATTCTTTTGCCCTTGGCCTTCCCTTTGTGTCTGAAACCTTCATTGCCAAGGTCTTAGGTCTTATTTCCCTTCCCTGGTGCCCTGGGCTGAGTTAGGTGTTCTTCCAGTGTGCTCCCATCACCCATTACCCTTAGTGATGCTTGATACTCTTTTGCACTAGACTGTAAATACATTGAGAACAGGGACCTTGTCTGTCTTGTTCACCATGCTATGTCCTAGCAATGTGTGGTGTATAATAGATGCTTAATATTTACTGAGGTATGGCATATAATTTCAGCCATTTTAAGACTTTAATTTTTTTGTTTTGTTTTTCGATTTGCAGTATTGGTAGCCTTATATGAAGAACCAGAGAAACCTAATAGTGCTTTGGAGTATCCTTTTCATTTTTCAAGTCAGAAAAAGGCCTTTATTCTATTGAAAAAGTTACTTTCTTTGAGCATTTGGATTTTGATCTCTGGGTAAATATTGGTGGTAGGGTTGGGGTGACTCTCATCAGAGTTGTTTCAATAGAGGGCTATTTCATTAGTTTTAATGAGCTCAAGTAAATCCTTAACTTTGATATTAGTTTTTTAAAGCATCACTTAGGAGCTGCTACCCCAGAAAATCCAGAAATAGAGCTGCTTCGCCTAGAATTGGCAGAAATGAAAGAGAAATATGAAGCTATTGTAGAAGAAAATAAAAAACTGAAAACAAAGGTAAAATTTTTGAAAGTATTCATGTTAAAAATAATTTCACCTTTAATGATTGTATGATCAGACCCTCACTAAAATGGAGAATTGAGGAGGGAGGAGGGTGAATATCAATCTCAGCTCAGTTAACTGCAAGGAGAAGCTGATATTCTGTCTAGAAAACCACAAGCAAATTGTAAACAGGATGAGCAAAGTGTGATCAAGAAGAGGTTCTTGGGAACCTTCATCAACAAAAAGATGAAAATACTGGTTTGTAAGTATAATGGGAATTTCTGGGAGTCTTAGGCAGTTAAGTAGGTCATTATGGGGCCACTGTTTTGCGAATGGCACCCCTTAAGACTGTGCAGGGCATGATCTGTATAGTTATGTGGTGGCCCTGAGATGTGTTATCTGTACATTTGTTTGCACTTAATTTTGTCTAGTGCTGAAGTTTTTTTCTTTGTTTAAACTCCTATGAGAATTTTCATAAACTTTTGTCAACTAAGCCTTTGAGGTTTTACCGCATTCTCAATCACATAATGCATTTCACATGACTCTAGGCATTTCTCATAATGTGGTTTTATCTTAACAGCTATGTGAGATAAATGACACAGGTACACAGACCATTTTATAGGTGAGGAAACTAAAGCACAGTTAAGTCTAGCTTCTCAAATCTGACAGCTAATTGGAACAACTCATATCTTAGTGTTCTTGCAGTAAACCACAGTTCAGCATAAGAGATCATTCAGTATCTTAAATTATCCAAGATTCCAGTGTATAAATGCTAGATAACTTTTTTGACACCTTTTAAAGTCAAAAGACATTAGCTGCTTTTTCATTAACTGGCTAGATTAATATATGTCACATGATTTTTTTTTTTTATACTTTCTAGAAGAAACTTTTCAGTAAACTTATGGTGGAGAGGAAGAAAGTACCTTTACTATATATGCCACAACATCTTTGGGAAGATATGGATTATTGCATAGATGTTTGTGCAGTGCAGTCATGAATGGGAATTAAATTTTAGTTTCCCAGTAATTTTTAAGGTTTATACAAAAAAACTTTCACTAGGTTTGATTGTATTAAATATTAAAAAAAAAATCACTGGTTTAAAAAGGCTAGGATTTTATAAACTGATTCAGTCATTGAACAAAGTAGTTGACTCGTTTTGTTANTATTAAGAAGTAGCCCTATTTCATGTTTTTTGTCCCCAGTGTTACAGAAATGTCCTTATTTTTTGGTCAAAACACACAGAGAAAACAATACAATGAAAGCTGGTTTTTAACTAGCAGAAGCCTCAGCACCTGCTAGAAGCTGTGACCAAGCCAATTATAAGGGCATCTTGATCAGTCACATTGGCAGGAATGTGGCAGTGGTCTGTCTCTTCCAGTCCCAAGTTGGTTTTTGTAGGGGAATCAGATATGGCTGCGGAGAAGGCAGTGGCCCCCTACTCCAGTACTCTTGCCTGGAAAATCCCAGGGCAAGTGGGAGCCTGGTGGGCTGCCGTCTCTGGGGTCGCACAGAGTCGGACACGACTGAGGCGACTTAGCAGCAGCAGCAGGTATGGCTGGAAGAACATTTTCTTGAATTGGTTTATCTTTTACCAGTTTCAGTGCCTCCTACAGGGACAGCAGTGGGCTGAGTATTATAAAGATGAATGACTTGAAGTTAACATATAAGACATGTATATAATCACAATGTGGGATAGGATATGCTAAGGACGATAAATAGTAATAAAACATGGCCTCATGGGTTTTGGAAGAGGCGACATGGCTTCTTAAAGCAGTTGGTGTGATAGTCCCTTTGTGGACAGGCAAGTAGAAATTTTTTCTGGCAGCCAGCACTTATTTTTTTCCCTAATAAGACTGGTATTAATATTTATGTAAATCAGGTGATTGTCTCCTGTACTATCCTTTTGAAAAATGGCAACCTGTGAGTTGGATAATCAGTCTTTTGGGGGGAACTGACATACTTACACTGCTGTATCAGTCAGTGCTATGTAAGAATTCAGGGTAAGCCTGGCCTCTGCAGGTCCTCTTCAATGTTTCTATTAAGGATCTGGATGAAGACAGTATACATGATGCTCAATGGAGTAAAAAAAGGATCTGATCTGTTCAGTTCCTGCTGTTCCAGCTGCCTTATCTGTAAAATGTAGATTTCATATCTTGCCTATCTCACAAGGTGTTAATAAGGATTAAATTAAACATAATGGATGTTAAAAAAGTACCTTGCAAATTGTAAAGGACTACATATGGGTCAGATGGTAGTAATGCTAATTCTCTTATTTGCCACAGAGTTGGAAGGGCTGGTTGGTAGACGATACTGAGATGAGCTTGAAAATGATTCACAGTTTGGGAGTGCCTAAACTTCACGGCCTAAATGAAAAAGTTGAAATATCAAGTCTTACATTGAGGTTAAAAATGCAGCTGTACAAGTTTAGGCACTTAGGGATTGCTGACAAAGTACTGGTTCCAGTGACTGTTAGTGTGAACCACTTATAGTCTGTATTATTTTTTTTTTAATTCCATTCTGGAAAGCACTAATAGAAATACTGTTCAGGTGCTAAAAAATCACCCTGAAGGCTCTATTGGTCCTTATTGTGTTGTAGGTGTCAGACATTTGATGGATGTTGACAAGCTCAATTGCATATAAATGTGGAGAGTACATTTGAAACCACAAAGCTGTATTGTCCAACATGGTGGCCGCTAGCCACATCTGGCAAGTAAAATTAAAAATTCAGTTCCGGAGTCTAGCAGTTTAAGTGCTAGCAATTTAGCACTAGCAACAATTTAAGTGCTCAATCCCACACTGGCTACTATGTTGAGCAGTATAGATGTGGAACATTTCTGTCATCACACGAAGTGCTATTGGACATTACTGTAGAAGGCCTGGCTGAAGTATGTTTAATGTGGAACAGAGAAGACAGTGGATAATGAAGACTAATCCAGTATCTGAGGTGTTGTCATAAAAAAGATGACCACTGCTAATAGACTGGTGTATAAGCTCCAAGGAGTGTGATTTTTGGCCTGAATAAGAGACTTCTTTTTTTTTTTTTAAATCATAGTTAATAAGAGACTTCTAAGCCAAATCTTACTACAGTGCAATTGTTTGCCTACTGAGAGTTAGCTGTCTTCCCTGGGCTCTACTGAAATGTATGCTGCAAGCTTTGATGCAGCGTCAGAGACGCTGTACAGTAGATTCTTTTTAGGTGAGAGGTTGCACTAGATGACCTCTAAGGATGTCCTACCTTTAACTTCGAGATTCAGACAAAACCAACTTCTAGATTTGCATACATGCTTTCCCTTCATAATCAAGAAAGTTTCCTTGAAAGATCAATACCACCACCCATGTCCCCTTTAAGAGGAGGACCCTCTTTGGTTAAATTTCCAATTCTAAAGCCGCCCTGTGAAGAATAAAATTCCTCTAGCTTTCCCATATTTTGGTGACAAGTATTTGTTCAGGTCAGCTTTCATTATTAATTCCTTTGGTCTCTAATCTGAAGGAGATCACACAAGATGCAATGTTTCCCGGGGTGATGGAATTACTACAGAAGTAGATACTGGGTGGGGAGGAGTCAGATCCTGATAAGTGTGAAACAGCAGTATTCATTGTCAGTGATTTGCTGAAGAAAGAGGGTAAGACATTCTAGCTTGCTAGCATTTGCTTTCCTATCAGGGTCCAGCTACCTGCTGAAACAAACTATCTCACCGATGACTCTGCCTCGTTTGAGGTTTTGCCCTCTGGCTAGCTCCTCCTCTCTACCTTTGAACACCCCAACCAATGCCATCCTTCCAGACCTGTTCAGACGCCAGCTCCTTAGAGATGCTCTCACCCACCCATGCCGAGCAGTTCTATCTGCACCTTTGACCTTCCCACTTCCTGTCTCATACAGAAGCTACTTACTCAGAGGTCCGATCTTCTTTAACTTTGGGGTAACTTGAGGGTAGGCAAGGTCCAAGGTAGTTCCAGTTTTGTGCCCCTTGTGCCCCAGGACTTCGCGGGCATCAGTAAGTATTGGTTGGGCAAGCACAATAGTAGGAGGACAATCAATCCTCCCAAGTGCCCAGAGAGCGTCACTCATTGCGTTGGCCTCCGGAGTCCCGAAGAAGGCAGGAGCACGGTGAAGAGCAAGGCGCGTGGCTGGGTCGGACCGAAGTGCGGGCTGGGGCGGAGGGCAGAGGGCTCGGCCCGGCCACCCTCCTCGTGACTCCTCCTCCCCCCTCCACGGCTCCGAGTCAGGTGATTCCGGGCACGTGACGGGCACCACCTACCTTGCTGCTCCCGAGTGGCAGCTCTAGCGACCAATGAGGAGCCGGGCTCGGGCGGGGAGCCTATGATAGCCCGGCGTCGTTGGGGGCGGGCCGCACAGCGGCGGCGGCTGCCGGGGGCGGCGGCGGCGGCGGCGGCGGACTGGGGAGGCGGCGGCCTGGCTTGGCCTGGCCTGGCCTGTCAGGGCGCGGGCGGCGGCGGCTCCAGCACCA
>SJYV01023218.1:162252-194360 GCA_006410875.1 Neotragus pygmaeus | reverse complement strand
GTACAGACTCTGTTATGAGTGCGTTCATACATATGACCTAATTTAATTTCTTCTTCACAGTGCTGTAAGGTAGGTATTGTAATTACAATTCTATGGCTGAGTAAACTGAGATCACAGAATTTAAACAATCTGCTTAGAGTCACACACCTAATAAATGGCAGAGCTGGGATTACTTAAAAATTTTTTTATTGGGAATAAGTGTCCATTTTCCATTTCCTTTTCTTATCAGTATTAAAAATTACAAGCATTAACTTGGTAGTTGAATTCTTAACAAGAGAGATTGAAGATCTATTTAGTGGTATAAGTTAATGTAGTTGTTTGAATACTTACGAATGATTAGGGTAATATATATTCTGTGGTTGGGGAAAGAGGTGGTTTGAGGCTTTCCTAACGTAAGATTTCTTTTTAAAAAATATTTTGTTCTGACTTACAGGATGACTACATGGAGGCTTTAACAAGACTTCACATTACTGTTTCTAAAGCCTACAAAGTTAACCCAGACATGAATTTTGAGGTTTTTATTCACAAAGTTGATGGTCTGTCTGATGATCACAAAATAGAAACACAGAGGGACATTCATCAAAGGGCCAATGATGACCTTGCAGATGCTGGGCTAGAAAAACTCCACCTTAGGTAACAACCTGTGTGTTTGATATGGGAGCCCTGAAAAGTGTGTAAATGTATTCCCATCTCTGTCATTACAAACACGTAGCTCTCTGTTACTACTATACCCTTCCCAAATGTGTAATGTTTTTGATCTTTGTTGAATTCAAGCAGTTTTGGGAGCCTGATGTTACTGAGAAGTTACTTCCCCTGCTTTTTTGCATTTCCCAGAGGTTGAAGTCATTCGAGGTCTGTTTTCTGTAGGTGTGTTTACAAATTCATCTCAAGAGACTGGAGTCAGGCTGTTTCCTCATGGCATTAAATCTGCTTTGGGATTCCCCTCTCTCGGTTTCATTTTTTCCCGCCTCCTTGCCTCAGTGCAAGGAATCTCACATTTGTTGTAAACTGTAGCTTAATCTTTCACAGTACCTTTCTCAGTAGGAAGAGCCTTTTAAAGAGGGCACATTTTAAGTTTGGATTCTAATGTTTCTTGTTTATGTTTTTTAAAACACTTTATGCTTTTATAAACCTCTAAAAATTGGGTGAAGTGATTGTATCCATTAAATCTGCTTAGGGTTGCTATCAAGTTAAAGAACTGCTGATTCGTAATTCTCATTGCAAAATTAATATTAAAGAACACCTATTAGATAAACTGAGTGGTTCATATGCTTGTATTTTAAAAATATGTGAGAATTATTTACTGCATCTTTTTTTATGGTTTAGGTAGAAATGAGTAATAAAAAGTACCCAAGAAAACGTTCTTCTGATGGTACAAACAGCTCAAAGGGGAAGCAGCAGAGAGACAGACAACCGTAGCTATTTCCTTATCCCTGCTGTTATAATGACTTCCCTCTAGGCTCAAGCCAACCCCCATCCTTACCCTAATATTCCCTAGGGCCTCCGGCTATAAGATCTTTTTGTTACTCTCTTAAGAAACCACATAGACAAGTCCCGTTGACCTTTAGCCTGGATTAAAATAAGTACAAGTAATTCATGCTTTTAAAAAAATTCAGCAGTGTTTGTAGGAGAAAGTGAAAATATCTTCCAGTAAAATTCCTCAGTCTTATTTTTCTACCATGAATGATGGGTTTTAAGCCATGATTGTCCTGTGAAGACCCTTCTGATCCTCTTAGCACCATGTCAGTGTCCCTTTCCAGAGCACCCACTTCAGTGGTACACACTATCCCTTTTTCCAGTTCTCTGTGGGGCTCTGGGCCTTGTTAACAGCATTAGACTTTTATTAATTACTAGCAGACCTATGGATGAGGTTCTTTTAATTTCCAGTTTCCAGAAACTCAACTTCCTAGAATGCCCTGTGCTTTCAGAGGTTTTTCCTGTCCCCATCCACCTCCAGATCTCACAGTTCCTGCAGGACCTTCTTACATTGCTAACCTAAAATATTCCTTTACCTTAGTGCCTGTGGGGGGATAATCTTGGTTACCTCTTCCATTGTTCTAACATCTAGATTAGAGCCCCATTTAAGTTAGGTTCTTAGGTGCACTCTTTGAAAGTATCTTTGAATTTTGATAAAAAGTGTGATATAAACAGTTTAGTGTCTCTGACTTTGATATCTGTGTTTATAATTACGTAATGGATACAGCTGGGTAACTAAGAGTATACTTCCTGAGTGAAAAAGCAGGTACAGTTGACCACACTGTTTAAATTGTTAAAAGCCCCTACCCCCTCCCTCTCTTCTTCCTTAGCATGTTATTTACATAAATTCTAAGTGCCAGTTTTATTCATTTGTTTACTCAGCAAATATTCATGAATTCAGGACAGTGGGCACGCAGCTGTGAGCAAGGCTGATGGCCTTTATTCTCATGGAGCTTACATTCTGATGAATGAGACAGCTCAAAAGCATATAAATAAACATATAGTGTAATTTTAAGTACTCATTAGTGCTATGCAGAAAAACAAAGAGGGAAGAGGTTGAAAGCAAAGGGGACAGGAATACCATTTTAGGTGGGGTCAGGAAGGAACTTTCTGAGGAGGTAACATTTTAGCAGAAATCTGTACTATATTCTTATTTAATAAATGTCACCTGTCTGCTCTGAGCTTTCTCTTATTTTTTTGGTCAGTTGTGGGCTTAAGAAACCACGCTTTTTGGATCAGATTGCAAGGACTTAGGTGATTGTTCAGGTTTCCGCATATGAAAATGTTTTCCTAGTACTCCCTCAGTTGCCCTCTATGTAAATGTATTAAAGGGATGGAGAGCTACAAGACAGGTGGGGAAATTGCATTTGTCATCTTGAGTGAGGGAGATGGTGCACAAAATAGGCTTTATTTGAACTTACTAAAATCAAATGTGAAGAAACTTAAAATTTTATGTATTGTGATAATTGTTGTTGGACTTTCAAGATATTTTTCAAATTAATCAAACTATGTTGTGTCTTTCAGCTTTTATTTGACTAGTATCTATGACCATTCAATATTTGAAGCCTTTAGTAAGGTGGTACAGAAACTTATCCCACAGCTACCGACCTTGGAAAACCTATTAAATATCTTTATATCAGTAAGTGTGCTATTTAATTCAGTGTTGTTTCCGATTTTTGTTGAATATATTTGTATTATCAAATTCTCCCCAAAATGCCTTGAATTAATCTGAGTCAAGCTTAAAGACAACACAGTTAAATATTAAATAAATAATAAAAATAGTTTTAAAAATGACTTGAGTTATTTTCTGAAATTTTCCTTAATACTCACCTTTTTTTGTCTTAAAAGGCTCTGATGAAAAATTTTCTCATGCTTTTCTTAATTAAAAATATCTTTGAGATCTCTTTTCCTGAAGGAAGAGTAGAAACTGGGATATACTGGGTGTTGGGAATTAGACTCAGTGTAATCTCTGGTTTATTGGAGGTCACACTGAAAAATTGATCCTTGTTAGCTGTAATCTCAGTGTCATATTTCACATTTCTTGTTTTGAGGGTTCAGCTTAATTAAAAGGGATATTCTTCCCATCAGTTTAGCATTCAGCGACTGTGTTTTCCAAACACTGTTTTGAAGGACTCAGTGTGTTGTGATCCCCAATTCTTTGGGCTTTTGCACTATGCTAGATGTTGATGTGAAACATTGTTTGCTCAGTGCCACATCAAACCTTTCTGGTAGCAGGATCATTTGAATCAGAGATTGATTATTGTCAAGAAAAGGATTATCAGAAATGTAGCGTGGCTTGATTTTTGGAGGATTTTTTTTTGTTTGTTTTTTGGTGGTGTTTTAGAAAATAATTCATTTAAGTAAAGAGGATGAAAGAAGAACAAATTTGAGTGTGCTGTTATGTCAGTAAATCAGAGCAGAGAAATAATTTGACTTTTCTTCTTTGGATAAGAGAAATGTCTCCTAAGCAAAGTACTGTCTACTCTTGGTATTGGGTTGTATCGTTAAAAATGCTCTTGGATGTTAATGAGTCAGGATCTTTGATAAGTTTACAAATTGTGATTCTGTAAAAAATGAACACTTGATTTTGTTTTTTTCAAGAATTCAGGTATTGAAAAAGCTTTTCTCTTCGATGTTGTCAGCAAAATCTACATTGCAACAGACAGTTCTCCTGTGGATATGCAGTCATATGAACTTTGCTGTGACATGATTGATGTTGTAATTGATGTGTCTTGTATATATGGGTAAGTTGTGTTCGTGTATATTTTTGTAAGATCTCAGACAAGTGGAAAACCACCAGTTTGACTTGTTAGGGGGATTAATTTCTGAGGCATCTAGCAAGTACTGTATGAAGTAGAACTGACCATAGTGCTTCAGTTTGGAGCATGATTCTTCTGTGAGTGGACTGCTGGGTCTTACTCTTTCTGAGTGGATGGACAAGAGCAGTTGAAAAGATGTGACTAGTGCCAGACTTCATTATCAGTGAAAGTTTCGCCTGCTTTAATTTGGGGTGTTTGTACTGTGTCTTCTCACTACTGCGACTTTTCACTACTGTTAGATCAATAAACTGGACTAATTTATTTAAAACACTGAATAACAAGAGTATGTACTGGTTCCTAATTTGATTTAGTTTCTGTGGAACTGAGAAGTCCTTAATCTTTCAGAGAGCACAGAAACAAGGAATGTTTGACCTATACATCTCAGTTTCTAAGAAGCCTCTAAAATATAAACTCTTCTTTTATTTAAATTCACCACACTTCATACAGAAATTTGTAAAGAAATGGTTTTGTAGAATAGTCCAGAAGACAAGTGAAAACGTTGGTGGATTTACTAATAATTATTTCAAAAGCCTCTAATAGTGATGGTTCATCTTGTATGTTAATGTCGGCCCTCCCAAGCGCTGTCCTGCTGCTCTGACATTACCTTTGCGTTTTGATACCTTTGTCCTTGATCTATTGTTCCTGTGTTCCACCTAGTCTGAATTCCTCTTTCATCTCTCTGCCTCACTTGGTCTTTCTGCCTCACTTGTTGGTGTCTCTCTCTGGCTGCCTCGGGGTAGGAGAATGCACTGGTCTTAGCTCTTTACCTGTCTGTTCTTGTTTTCCATTCCTGTCTGTTTTGTGATCACACGCTTGCCTTTGTTTTTATTCTTTCCCCAGCGAAAATGTGATTTTGTCTGTACATCATGCAGAAAAGTTTAATGTTCCCATTCCTAATTTTAAAAAGAGATGAATAGAATGTATTTTTTATAAAAGAATCAAATTTAGTTGTAAAAATTACTTTCAGTATAAGGCACATTGTAAATTACATTACACATGATAAAGTACATTATAAAAAAAAAAGGAACAGCCATTACTTCATTATTATCAACCTGTGTGTGAATCTTGGTATGCTTTATTGAAGTTCAGTTTGTTGCTTACTTGGCTCTTGATTTGTGGTTTTTGAAGGGGGCTCCATGTAATTCTGACAATCTAATCTGATAAATGAAATAGCTTTCAGACCTTGTAAGGCTCACTTTGCAGGCATCAGAATTCCACAGTATCTTGGATAGACCGTACTTTAGTTTTTGTACTTACTCCTTTTTCACTACTGACAGTTTTCATATTTCAGGTCCTTCTTTATTTGCGGAGGGTGTCAGCACTGATTAGTGTGAAGGAAAATTAGAAGTCTGCTGTTTTCCATGTGTCCTAGGTCAACAAGGTGATGTGAGCACATGGAATGATTATGCAGCAGGGGCCCACAGCTAAACACAGCTTCTGTTCCACTGGGGTCGAGCCAGCCTGTTTTCTCAAAAGACAGTCAGGAAACTGGGTAGAACGCCTTGTTGTGCAAATGTGACAAAATGCTGAGTTGGGAAACCTATAATGAAGGATACTTTGTTTTAAAACAGGTTAAAGGAAGATGGAAGTGGAAGTGCTTATGACAAAGAGTCCATGGCCATCATCAAGCTGAATAACACAACTGTCCTGTATTTAAAGGAGGTGACTAAATTTTTGGCACTCGTTTGCATCCTTAGGGAAGAAAGTTTTGAAAGAAAAGGTAATGACATTTTAAAAACCGTCTTTATGTAAAGGTCTTTGTCATAATTTCTTAGGTTCTGGAAAACAAGAGAAAATATTGTTGCAGTGTTACAGGGTTTACCAGTTAGTCTGATCCCCTGCAGAAGGGCTTGGCAACCCACTCGAGTATTCTTGCCTGGAGTAGTCCATGGACAGAGTTGCCTTGGAGGCTACAGTCTGTCAGGTTACAAAGAATTGGACATGAATGAGTGACTAACACTTTTACTTTCATGACGTTTTCAGCTACTTTTGTGCCTTTTCCTCCATGTACAGTCCGTGCTTTCTCCTGCCCTCTTTTGGTCTTTTGTTTTTAAATCACGTTTTTTATTCCAGCCTCTGATTTCACATCCTTCTGTTACCTGCCTGCCTGCGTTTTTCTTCCACCTGAACCAGTCTGCTGAGGTGGTTTGAGAAGTTACCAGGTCAGCTTCTTGCCACATTTGGTGGCCTTACCTTTTCAGCCTTCCAAAGCATGTGACCCTGTCATCCAGTCCTCTTTCAAGCTCTCTTCTCTCTGCTTTCCCAAAGCAGAGCTCTCTGTGTGTCTGTTTCTTTGACCACCTGTTTCTTCTAATTATTTTTCTTTTTCTCAGTTCTGAGTGCCCTTTGGAGCCAGGGCTTCTGGCTCACTTTTTCACTTATTCTCCTGGTGAGCACATCACATCTGTGGCTTCAGTTAATCTCTGTGTAGTTGACTGAAAAAGTCATCTCTCCAGCTCTGACTTGGGGACGTTTCCATCCCGTGTTTGGCGCTGTTAGTAAGGCATCTTTCCCTAAATATCTATCTCTCCATGATGTCAAACCCGATGAGCATTTTCCACGTTGTTTGGTGCCTCTCCTGGCTTCTCCACGTCTGTTACTAGGGACACCGTTTTCCTGGTGTCCACGCTTAGCCGTCTGCAGTCTACTAATCGTGTGGTCTAATTGCTTCCGAGGCCCTTGCACAGCATCTCACAGAGGGTGTTCTTTGTTCTCCTTTTTCCATTCTTTTCTGTGGTTTTCACTGAATCTTCACCAACTCTTAACGTTTGTTTCTTGTGGAACTTCCTATCCATTTCCACTGTTGGTGTCTCCAGTCCAAGTCCTCGCCCATCTAGGCCTAAGGTGCTGCCTTCAGCATATATATTGAGGGCTCAGTCTATGTTGTCCTTTATTCTCAGGGCAGACTAGTTTCCAGAATATTCCTTTTATCATGTTATTTAACTACTCAAGGATCTGTAGTAGCTCTGTTACTCATGCAACAAGTTCCTTTTTTTCTGTCTGGGTTTGTGATAGTAATATTGAATGAGTTAATATTATTTCACTGATGCTCATATTAATGAAATATTTTAGATATACAAAGTTTTTTTGATAAAACAAAAATGTATATATTCCCCTTTGAGATTAAGATCTGAAACGTGACCAATACATGTTTGTCTTTTGTGTATTTCTCAGTTGAAACCCTCTCTTGTGCTCTGTTGAATGTAGTGTTTTCTTTTTCCTGTGTCTGAATTAATCTTTTACTTCTTATCTATCCTTAAACTATATAGGGTACTATGTATCTTTGTGTAAACCATGTCAAAATGTAAGTCATCTTCTGCAACTTGCTTGTTTCTCTTCATTCAAGATTGGTTTTGAGGTTCATCCATATCAATAGCATGTTGCTTCAGTTCATTCTTTGTCACTGTCTGTGGAGTGTGTATATCACAGTTTATATTCTTCTTACTGTATGTTTAGATGATTTTTAAGATTACAAACAGTTTTGCAAGAAATTAATGAACAAGTTTGCCTTTGTACATATGGAGAATTTCCCTAGAATAGTAAGTATTTAGGAGTGGAATTTATGGAGGGCATATGTGTTCGGTTTTATTGTTGTTGTTCAGTCAGTTGCCCAGTCTGACTCTTTGTGACCCGACCCCATGGACTGCAGCCCCTCAGGCCTCACCATCTCCCCATGTTCATGTCCCCTGCTCAAGTTCATGTCAGTTTTATTAGGCATTGTTGAATTGCTCTCCAAAGTGGCTTTATGGTTTTCACCCCAGACAGAGCTGTGTGGGCATTTCTGTCACTTCATGTCCTTGCTCATGTTTAATGTTGTCGGATTGTTCAGTGGTGGTCAGTCTGGCAGGTGCGAAATGATGTTTCGTTTGGGTCTCATTTTTATTTCTCCAATTACTGGTTAGAGCAAGCGTCTTTTTCTTTGCAAGTGCTCTTTCATGTCTGTTTAGGCTTCTCTAGTAACTTGTTTCTATGCTTTTATCTTTTTTTGTGCCTCTTAGGAGTTTCTTATCTTTTTCCATTCTAATCTTTAAAAATTTTTAAAAACTTTTGGTTCGTGGAAATTTTCAAGTAAACACAGAAGTTGGGCAGCACAGCGATTCCATGTACCTGTTCCTGCATGAACGCATGGTCAGTCTTTTGTTTCCTGTATATCTTCATTTTTTTTAATCCTTTGTTGTGGAAACTGTCAAACATAAAAGAGTAGAGAAAATAATGTAAGGAAGCCCTTATCTATCACCCAGATTGAACAACTATCAAAATCATAACCATTCTTATTTCATCTCTATACCTTTTCTCCTACTGGGTTATTTTGAAGCAGATCTCTGACATCAAATCATTTTGTCTATGGAGATTTCAGCAAGTATCTCTAAGCAATAGTGCTCTTTTTAAAGTATAATGGTATTACCATTAGTAGATGTTAAAAGAAAAACTAACAGTGATTTCATATTACCATCACATGTCCACACATTGTTCAGGTTTCCTTGATTGTCATTTTAGTTTCACCATTTGCAGAGAACTCAATTTTATTGTAGTTGAACTTAATCAAAACCTTTATTTTTTTCTGAATCTGAAGGAACTCCTTAATTTGACTAACCTGCCTCTTCAGACTCCATTCCCAGTACTGCTCCCAAGAACTGTCTGCTCCCGTCTCCAGTCAGACCAGCTTCTTTCCTGTCTTTCGCCTGTGTGCTGCGTTCGCAGTGCAAACTTCCTGCTGTTTTCTTGTGATTTTGCTCCTCTTTCCTGCCTATTTAAATCTTGCCCGTATCCTCAGAGTCTTGTCTGCGCCCTGAAGTTTTCTTGGTGCTTTTGCCTTGCACTTGGCCCTCCCACCTTCGGCTGCTTCCCCATCTGCAGGCGCTTTGGCGTCAGACGCTTGTGGTTTGTTTCCTGTGTGTGGTCTTTCTGTCCCGGCATCCTCCAGGACCCAGGTGCTTCTCTTTCCATTCTGCTCTTCTCAGTACTGGCTATAGTTTCAAGTCCTTCTCGAGATGTGGAAGGACTTCTGGATCTCCAGCAATCTCCTCCAAATTCTGGGCACTAAGGAGGATTGAGGGAGGAATAGGGAGGTCTTCCTTTTAAGGAGACTCCGTGGAAGTCTTACACACTTGCACTTTTCTTGGTGGCTGGAATTGGTCATGTGTCCATATGTACCTGCAAGGAACCCTTTGACTAAAATTGGATTTGGAAGCCAGTTCATAAGCAGAAGAGGACAGAGTTGCCCTCCCTCCCCTCTGAGGTGGGGGAGCTGGCTTCCTGGGGCTCTGCCCTATGGGCCTTCCTGATACTTCGCATCCCCGTGGCCCTGCTGAGCAGTTTGTGTAACTATTGTTCCAACTGTTTCCTTCAGCTTTTCTTCACCTGCCGCAGTGACTTGTAAAAGGAAAAACTTGATGTATCGAAAGTATTTTACTTTCACTTTAGAGTTCATTGTAAATTTCCTTAGCAAATTTGTCTTCCTAATTGGTTTTTTATTTACCCTCTTCATTCCCAGGCCCAGAGGTAATCAGTGTTAACAACTAGGGCATATGCTTTATCATGCTTCCATTGTAGAGAATTTCTCAATTGGATATATGTTTTAAAATACATACCAATTATTTCTTTCCGTCACCAAATGTTTCTTAGCAGATAGTTGACGCCTGATCTTCCTTTTTCTCTCCTGCAGGTTTAATAGACTATAACTTCCATTGTTTCCGAAAAGCTATTCATGAGGTTTTTGAGGTGGGTGTGACTTCTCACAGGAGCTGTAGTCACCAGACCAGTGCCCCCAGCCTGAAAGCGTTGACACACAACGGCACGCCACGAAACGCCATCTAGCCTGGACGCCAGCGATCGGGGCTCTGTGCCAGCTTATTCTTCACTCCAGGGTCAGATGCCACATGCTGCAGGACATGGGAGTTGCCGCTTGTGAGAACCTGGTGCCTGTCCCACTAGAGACAAGGGGTAGAGTTTCTCATTTGGGTGCAAACACCTTCAGCCAGTGGTGTGCAACTGAAGCTACTATTTCTTTAAAAAAAAAAAAAGCAAAAAAGAATTCCAGAGACCACAGAAGTGTGTGTATTTCTCCTCTTGGGGGCCCTACTTTAAGTAGTTGGGACATCTTGGACCTGGAGATAACAGCCGTTAACCCGTCCTTACCAGGGGATGTCACCATCAAATACCAGTTGAAAATAATAGAACTGAATTTTTATATGCTTCACTTAGATTTTCATTTGACTAGTATCTAAAAATCCTGCCTTGCTTAAGTTCTAACACTGCCTCTCAGATTTCAATTTTGGACCTTGCACACCTCAGACCTAAACGCATTTGCTTGCTAACTCAGAAGACACATGGTCTTGACTGCAGCAAAAAAGGACATTCCTGTATTTGTTTCTGAAGAAATGAGAAAACTTAATGCTGCATCAAGTCGAGAGCAAGTCTCCAACAGTGGCTGCTGTGTTCGTTCCTTCAGAAGTGTTGAGGAACAAACTGAGACAGAAGATCTTTGCACCTGTGTTTTGGATACCAGATACCTGGGTTCCTTCCCTCACATTTGATAAATGATTCTGATCACTGTTTAAAACAAAAAAAGGGAATTAAAAAAGTTGTTTTCCCCATAATCTCTTCCTCCTCTTAGGAGAAAAACTCATCATATCATTGAAATATTTAGCTCATTTTTCTTTAAACTTGATACCAGTCTCCACATACCTTTTATTCTAAGCTGTTGAGATTCTTTTAAGAATTGCTGTTTTGTTGCTCCTGAATGACCCAAAGGCACTGGTGGACTGTCCACTGGGGGTTGAAGAGAGCGTACGGCACCACGACATGTGTCGTTAAACATACTTCGTCTCCAGTGTTCCGACACCAAGTGTCAACTGTGGTACTTTCTTCACCTGGGATATTGGTTTATAATTGGTTGTTGTTTTGTTGAAAGTTGATACCCTTTCCATTGACTTAAACTTATACATTACTTTTACTCCACATGCCCAGTTGTCTCATATTCCAAAGCCACTGGACCACTTGAGTACAAAAGTGCCACTGTTACATGAAATATGTGTATTCAGGTCTGTAAACCCAACTGTATGACTTGGAGCGCTTCCTGCAGATGATTCCGACTGTTGAGTATTTACATGGACCATAGTGATATCCAAAAGAAAAATGCTTTTATATTTATAGGTTATTTCATTGAATTATATAAAATGGGTATCAATAAATGTATTTACTCCAGAATCAGTTTTTTATTTACACAAGATATGGAGGGTTGGGGCAATGAAACACTGGCTCGTCCCACTGTGATTTTATTATCCATTTCTTCTTTTGCTGCCTTGTATGGTTAAGATGCTGTATGTTTCAGGACTTAAAGTTCTGTTCTGGTGCAGGGATTTCATGCCTTGTGTCCAGGCATCTCTCTCTCGCCCGTTTCTGTTTCGGAGATCTAAACTGAGGTGAAGACGGGTCTTTTGGTTGTGGTGGTTCATGGTGGAGACTATCCAGGGCCTTGCATACTTGATGTATCATATCTAAGCCAGGAAGCATAGAACACATTTTACAAAATATGTACTGATTTCAGTTTTCATTTCTTCCAGTTTCTGAGATACTCATTATTGACCCTTAAATGTCTGTTTCACTCATATAGTTAGGTAGGAACTCGGTTGGGGAAAATATGTATATTGGGAGGGAGGTAGGTAGAAGTTGAAAGATCTTTAATTTTATGATTGGGCTATTTAAAAAAATGGAAATCACAAAAACAGGTTAAAACAAAAAAGCCCTTAAAGTACTACCTAATCCTATATCCATTTTTAAATTATGGAGACTGAAATCCAGAGGAATAAAGAGCCCTGTCTAGGGTAATAGATGGGATGACCATTATAACTTAAACTCTCAATCCAGGGTACTGTTGAGAGCGAAAGGGATGTTCTTAATAACTACCAGAACAACAGGTGTGTACTCTGCTCTTGGGCGTAAGCCAGGTGGCAGCTCAGTCACAGATCTAGTTAGCGGTGAAGGGGTGCCTGTGCTTCAGACCTGGCAGCCCTCTGCTGCCTGCCTGCTTCTCCAGCCTCAGGCTCCCGTTGACCCAGTGGAGATAATGCTTCAAGAGGGACACGGGTGCCCATAAAATACTATTTTTCTGCTACTATTGGAAGTTATAAATTCAGGAAGTGATAAGTGGAAAATGGTGGAACAGACTCAGGAAAAAGGAAACAAAAGTCAGAAAACTTAAGGATTTGCCTGAAATGTTTTGCATCTCCATGGATGTTTATATGTACCAGGCTACCTCAGAGAGCTGGCAGAGATGGTGGAAGAATACCTTTATCATCTTTTGCAGCAGGGTGTTGGAACTGTTTCACATAACACTGCCTCTCCTGTTCACACACATTCATAAAGTGCATATGTGTACACAGACACACTTATGTAATAATGTCTCAATAACCGAATGTTCAAGGTATTTGGAATTGTATATATTTACCTCCTACATTTAGGATTCTGTGTATACACATAGAAACAAATGACTTGAAAGATAAAATTATGATTGTCACAAGCTTAATGTGTGTAATTGGTGGGCTTTGTTAAGATTCTGTATCGGTCCTGTTTTGTTTTGCAAATGCTGACCGCTCTTGGAGTTATATCCAGAAGAGGTTAATTAGTGAGTATTGTTATTTTTCATCTAAGCTACCAGAGTAACTTGAAACATTCCCCCTTTGTCCCCCAGAGACCTTGAAGGAACACAGTCTTCCAAGGGACTGTAGGCAGCAGCTGGGCAAAGCTGGAGTGTATTTCCATAAGTAGTGCTTGAACTGGTCCTATGGAGCTGAGGGTCTAGCCATTAAGAGCATGGAGGGAGGGACATGAAGGGGCAGCAACTAATTATTGCAGGTGTTTGTGTGTATTACCTCATGTAATCTTCACAGTCCCTGGCAAGGTAGGCCCTCTAGTTCTATTTGCAGGTGGGGAAGCAGGCCTGTGGAGGTATAGTGGTGGAGCTAGAATTGAAGTCCTTGCAGTTTGATTCTAGAACCTGGATCCTTCACCAATCACTACCTCACTTCCTTCCTAGCGGGGGAGGGTTTGCTCATGGAAAATTGTGCAGAAAACAAATTCTGTAAAGTTTGGAAACTGCATTCTGTAGTTCTCGGAGATTTACTATGTACAGTAAAATACTAAATTATTTGAGAAGACCTGCAGTAAAGAAGTCTGATTACCTTGGTTTATAGCCCATGTTCCTAAGTTTGATTGTTTTAAGAAATGCCTTCTCAAGAGCATGGGCTTCACAGGTGGCTCAGTGGTAAAGAACCTGCCTGCCAGTCCAGGAGACTCGGATTCAATGCCTAGTTTGGGAAGATCCTCTCGAGGAAATGGCCACCCTCTGGTATTTTTGCCTGGAGAATCCCATGGACAGAGGAGCCTGGCAGGCTATAGTTCATTGGGCTGCAGATAGAAAGGCATAACAGCATGTTAAATACACGGAAGGACACTTTACTGGCATGTTTTCTGTGGGATTGGAAATGTGATTTTTTATTCCATTTTCCAAGTAGCTTAATATAACCTGTAATGAACTGGTGATGAGTAAATCTTGCATATTTTCATAACTGAAATTAGTAGTTCATGCTGTTCCTTCAGCTCAGAATCTGCTTCCTTTGGCATATAGAAATTCCGTTCATCCTACTAAGGTCAGCTTAAATGTCCTAACTTCTACAAAAGCCCTCTAACCACTGAGCCTCCCTGGCACCTTGACATGGGTGGGTTTGTTCTCTGCCNTTCATGCTGTTCCTTCAGCTCAGAATCTGCTTCCTTTGGCATATAGAAATTCCGTTCATCCTACTAAGGTCAGCTTAAATGTCCTAACTTCTACAAAAGCCCTCTAACCACTGAGCCTCCCTGGCACCTTGACATGGGTGGGTTTGTTCTCTGCCCCCTTTTTTGGTGACTTGCTCAGCACCTGTCTTTGTAGGGAGTGATGGGGGAAGTATATTTTCTACTCTGTAGAATTTCTCCAATATCCCATATGTTGAGGAAAACCCAGACTCATTTAAATGTCTCTCATTGCAGCTTTGATGTGAAGGCAATGATGCTTTTCCTGGCTGGGCAATAAGCTTGTCAAGCTTTTTACTGGTTTTGGCTGCAGTATCCAGTTCCTCATTGCTTGACCTCTAGGTGGCGGTGTTGCATCATTTAAACTCAAGCTTTCAGCCTCCCAGGAGTTGGCTCTGTTCTGAAAGTTTCTCAATTGCCTGTATCACCCAAGTGTACACCTAACTTAGAGAGTCAAAGGATTGCTGAAGTTATTTCCCCTGAAATCATACTCCGTGCTGATTTGAGACAGTGTGTTGGAGGCGAAGCAGTTCGTGATTTTCACTTTCTGTTCATTATCAGCTTTTTAACAAGGGGTTGGATAGGATGAAGGTCATAACATCCTTTTCTTCACTGGATTATGGGTTACAAAGGAGTTTTAATAAGAGCATGCTGTCCTTATGTCTATAGCAGGCAGAACGATTTGCTCACCGAGCCATCTGCCGTAGATGAGTGTGCTCTTAAAGGAGGGAGGAAATTTGCATTTCTCTAATAATTAGCAATGTTGAGCAAAAGGATGGTTTTTGAAGTGCAAGGGTCTCTTTTCTAACGACACATTAGTAGTAATGGGCACCAGGGGCGGGTAGTAATGGGCACTTGTTTGGAAGGAAATGCCACATGTTTGAATGATAATTTCTGCGTTCATCACTTTTTTTTTTTTTTGCCTCAGATGAGGTTGGTTGTAATTATGTCACACTTGAGAGCTAAAACACTGCAAAGAAAAAGGCTGCAGCACGTTATCCTTCCATGGGCATATCATCTTCCTACAATCCCCAGCTGTGACTTTGTTCCACAAGGACAAATTTTAATGTAAAAAAACCCTAAATTCATCAGTGTAGCTTCAGAACTGTTTAACTGAGAAAATTGGAAAAGGACAGTTACAATGAGGAAATGAGTAGAAGGAAACTAGTTACCCCCCCCCCATCACCCAGTGCCCATTACTACCAATGTGTCGTTCAAAAAATACTGCAGCTTCCAGCTTAAGACCCTTGCACTTCAAAAACCATCCTTTTGCTCAGTATTGCTAATTATTAGAGAAATGCAAAACAATGACCTCATGCCAGTCAGAATGACCATCATCAAAAAGTCTATAAAATAATAAATGCCTGAGAAGGTGTGGAGAAAAGGGAACCCTCCTACAATGTTGGTGGAAATGTAAATTGGTGCAGCCACTATGAGAACAGTATGGAGGTTCCTTAAAAAACTAAAAATAGAGCTACCATATGAGCCAGCAATCCCACTACTGGGCATATAGCCGGAAAAACTGGAAAATCTAATTTGAAAAGATACACGTACCCAATGTTCATAGCAGCACTGTTGACAGTAGCCAAGGCATGAAAGCAACCGAAGTGTCCATGGACAGATGAATGGCTAAAGGTGTGATATGTATACAGTGGAATATTAGTCACAAAAAGAATGAAATAATGCCATTTGCAGCAACATGATGGACCTAGAGATCAGCATACTAAGTGAAGTAAATCAGAGAAAGACAAGTATCAAAGGATACTGCTTAAATGTGGAATCTAAAAGTGGATACACATGAACTTATTTAAAACACAGAAACAGACTCACTTGTCTAGAACACAGTCTTATGGTTAACAAAGGGGAAGGAAAGAGAGGGATAAATTAGGAGTTTGGGAGTAACATACATACTACTATATATATAATAGAAAAACAACTGTATAGTAGGTGTGCTATACCTACTGTATAGCACAGGGAACTATATTCAATATCTTCTAATAATCTGTAGTGGAAAGAATCTGAAAAAGAATATATATATGTTTGTGTAACTGAATCACTTTGCTGTATTCCTAGTGGTGATGGTGGTTTAGTTGCTAAGTCATGTCTTGTGATCCAATGGACTGTAGCCTGCTAGGCTCCTCTGTCCATGGGATTTCTCAAACAAGAATACTGGAGTGGATTGTCATTTCCTTCCCCAGGGGTCTTCCCAACCCAAGGGTTGAACCCAGGTCTCCTGCATTGCAGGCAGATTCTTTATGGACTGAGCCACCAGGGAAGCTATATACTTGAAACTGATACAAAGCTGTAAATCTACTATACTTGATTTTTTTTAAAAAAAGCATCTTTTGAGCTAAAGTGATCAAATATCAGAAGGGACATGGCAGACAATTAAAATTTGGTTTACTACAATATAGATAGGAGCTTGGGTTGTAAAAATGGAATATTGATCTTCTACAATGTTCTTTTTGCTGCTTTTGTTTTTTAAGAGAGGTGCTGTTACACTCACGTTAGTAAGTTGTGCATATCCCTTCCTTTCTTTTCGTAGTCCTCTCTCCTGTCTGTATTCAAACAGGCATGCAAAGTTTGTGTTCTAGGTAATGTTTTGAGCCTGAGTGTGCGGGTGCTAAGTTGCTTCAGTTGTGTCTGACTCTTTGCAACCCTAAGAACTGCCAGGCTTCTGTCCATGGGATTCTTCAGGCAAGAATACTGGAGTAGGTTGCCATGCCCTCCTCCAGGGGATCTTCCTGACCCAGNCGGGTGCTAAGTTGCTTCAGTTGTGTCTGACTCTTTGCAACCCTAAGAACTGCCAGGCTTCTGTCCATGGGATTCTTCAGGCAAGAATACTGGAGTAGGTTGCCATGCCCTCCTCCAGGGGATCTTCCTGACCCAGGGATCGACTCTGCTTCTTTTGTGTCTCCTACATTGCAGGCAGATTCTTTACCACTAGTGCTACCTGGGAAGCCCTTATTTGAGCCCATCTTACTCTAAAAAGCAGTTCTGGAGCTCTCTGTACTGGAGCCTTGTCCCAGACAAGGTCTTGGCTTTACACTTTTGCAAGATGAACTAAGAAGTAAGCTTAGAGCCCTACTGACTTTTTCTAATACCTGTCTTTGGAAATTAGAGCTGTTTGCCATTTCATGCTTGGAGGATGCTTTATAGCTACACAGCAGCTCTTCCTGGTTAGTTGTTAAGACTGAAAGTTCTCTGGGCTCTGTGTCCTCACTGTGTGACCCTTGTGGAGGGGTTTTGATAGAAATGGGATAATTGAGAAAGGCAGCCTATTTGGCAAAAAGGAACTCATTTAGGTGTCAAAGGTCACAGGATCTTAGTGGAAATGATCGTTGGACAACTCAGGTGACAAGGCTGAGGTGGAGGCTGAGCTGAAGTTTGAGGGAGGGATTCTGGGCAGCACTGAGTGTAGGCCATGGTTGATCAGTGGAAGGAGGCTTGCTGGGGAAGAAGTCAGAATGATCCTCACCGTAAGAAGAAAACCAGGTAGACTGTGAAATGTGAAATGCAGCAAGAGATCTGATGGGTGAGAACAAATAGATCTTAATTTTACCTAGCAGTACTAGTGACTTGGAAAAACCTCTGAACTGGAGATCTGGACCATTTGCAACTGCTATATGTTCTTTACTTTCCTCTCCCCATTATTGTATTGTTAAATCTAGAAATTATTTCTTAAAAAAATTTTTTTTGGCTGCACCACGTGGCATGTGGGATTTTAGTTGTCTGACCAGGAATTGAACTCTCGCTCCCTGCACTGGAACCGCAGAGTCTTAGCCACTGAGCTACCAGGGAAGCCCCAAAATTATTTATTCTTCATTTCTTTCAGATCCAAGTTAATGGTTATAAAAGTACTTGTTGAACACTGGAATTCTTTTTCATTTTACCCCAGGCCAAACCTTTATCACATTTTATCAAAATTCTTACAGAAGCCTTGGCTTATCTCTTAGATTTTTCATTTTCAAAATCTGGACTAGCCTATAAAAAAAGGAAGTGTAAGTGAAAGCAAAGGTGTTAGTCACTCAGTCATGTCCAACTCTTTGTGACCCCCATGGACAGTAGCCCACCAGGCTCCTTTGTCCATGGAATTCTTCAGGCAAGAATACTGGAGTGGGTAGCCATTTCCTTCTCCAGAGAATCTTCCCAACCCTGGGATCGAACTCAGGTCTCCTGCATTGCAGGCGGATTCTTTACTATCTGAGCCACCAGGGAAGCCCCATAATAATCGCTTTGTTTCTGTTATAAGTATTATTAGCAGTAGCATTGGCAGTAGATTATTTGAGTGCTTACAACTCATCAACTGTCAGGCTAAGAACTTTACTTGTGCCTTCTCATATAGTCCACCAGTGTTATGTTGCTGTTGTTGTCTAGTCACTAAGTTATGTCTGGCTCTTTGCAACCTCGTGGACTGCAGCACACCAGGCTTTCCTGTCCTTTACTATCTTGAAGAGTTTACTCAGATTCATGTGCATTGAGTCAATGATGCCATCCAACCATCTCATTCTGTGTCACTCCCTTCTCCCCCCTCCACACCCCCCACCCTTGGTCTTTTCCAGCATCAGGGTCTTTTCCAATGAGTTGACTCTTTGCATCAGGTGGCCAAAGTATTGTAACTTCAGCTTCAGCATCAATTCTTCCAGTGAAGATTCAGGGTTGATTTTCTTTAAGATTGACCGGTTTGATCTCCTTGCAGTCCAAGGGACTCTCAAGAGTCTTCTCCAATACCACAGTTCAAAAGCATCAATTCTTCAGTGCTCTGCTTTCTTTATGGTCCAGCTCACATCCATGCACGACTACTGGAAAAACCATAGTTTTAATTATATGGACCTTTGTTGGCAAAGTAAATGTCTCTACTTTTTAATATGCTGTCTAGGTTTGTCATAGCTTTTCTTCTAAGGAGCAAGTGTCTTTTAATTTCACGGCTGCAGTCACCATCCACAGTGATTTTGGAGCCCAAGAAGATAAAATCTGTCACTGTTTCCATTTTTCCCCATCTGTTTGCCATGAAGTGATGGAATAGGATGCCATGATCTTAGTTTTTTGAATGTTGAGTTTTAAGCCAGCTTTTCTCACTCTCATCTTTCACCTTCATCAAGAGGCTCTTTAGTTCTTCTTCACTTTCTACCATTAGGGTGTTGCATATCTGATGTTGTTGATATTTCTCTGGGCAATCTTGATTCTAGCTTGTGATTCAGCCCAGCAGTTTTATGATGTACTCTGCATATAAGTTAAACAAACAATATCATGAGATTAGAGCTATTGTTGTGGTCCATTTTATAGATGAGAAAACTGAGGCACAGAGATGAACTTCCAGGAACATATTGCTTGTTACTGGCAGAGCTTGAGTTTGAAGTCTCACTTGTCTGATGCCTGAGCAAAGGGCTTCCTTCTTGGTAGTGGCAGAACTCCTTAGAGGCTGAGTCTACAAAAGGAGGAAGAAAAATGGCTAGTGAGGACTCTGAACGGCTTGCCCAAGAGCAGTTTGAGAATAGCTGTAGTCATCCATTGCGGTCGAGGCAGGATACCTGTTCACCAATAAGCTTTCTCCTCTTGGGCGCAGGGATATCATTTCCAGCGTCTCTTGCAATTACAGATGGTTATATGATTGAATTCTGGCTGTAAGAATGTGAGGGAGTGGTGCATACCACCATGTTTATTTGACTGCATCGAGTCTTGGTTGAGACAGGCAGGATCTTCACTGGTCATGCGGGATATTAGTTGAGTCGTGCAGGGCTCACTGATTGTGGCACATAGGCTTCAGCGCGGGAGGGTTCAGTAGTTGCCCTGGGGCATGTGAGATCTTAGTTCCGAGACCAAGGACTGAATCTGCATCTTCTGCATTGGAAGACGGATTCTTAATCATTGGACCACCAGAGAAGTCCTTAGACTTGATTTGTTATAGCAGTTGGTATTATCTTAACTTACACACGTACACACTCTTTCGGTTGTGATTTGTAGGTAGGAACTTGGACAGGTAGAGAGTGAGAAAGGAAATCATCTCTTGAAAGAAGTAAACTGGAAAGATTCAGATTTTGTAGCCAGTTGCAAAATGCCCAAAATAATCCTTTTCAGGCCAAGGAGATTATAATAATTATAGAATTTGAAGGCTGCAGTTTGCTGACTACTCTGCAGGGTCAGCTTCTGATGCAAGGGGTTCACTGTATGACCCTAGGAGTCTTTGGATGGGCTACAGGGGTTCTGAGAGCTCCTGTGTTTGTGTACCAACTGGACGGAAGGAGCCCCACTTTTCTTCTCACTCTCCAGTGTGTCTGCATTCAAAGAAGTGAAGAATCAGTTGTGAATCTGAACATAAACCATTTAGACTGATTTAGAACTGAAATGAAAGCCTGACTTGGCTGAATGTTCTGATTTCACATTTTTTTCCCTGAGGTTTCCAATCCTAAGAGGAAAAGGAGAGCTTTTCTAGAAACTAGTACATTAGCATATGGAATGATTGCCAATGAGCAAGTAAAATAGTCTGGGTGAGGGAAGTCATGAATATATAATACAATTGTCTTGTGGTCAAGTGGCACATTAGGCCAATAGTGTTAAGAGTAAAAGCAAGCCTGGATCCTTGTTTATCATCTAGCCTCGAAGCCTCCTCGCCTCTGCATGTTGAAAGAGTCTCATCCTTCAAATCTCTTGCTGGGGGCCTCCTTCTTTAACAAACCTTCCATGTTTCTGCTTTTCCCTTCTTGATCTCACTTCTCAGTGAGACTCCTGGCCCACATTCTGGCTCATCTCATCTCCTCTTTTAATTATTCTGTATGTACAATGAAATCCTATAAGAGCCGTCACTAGGCTGAAGGCAGAGTTTGTGCAGTAGCCCTCTTTCATATCCACCAGGGATGCTCAGAACAGGCCTATTCTCATACTAGACAGTCAATACATACATTACTGTACTTGGGGAATCATGGCAAAGATGTAAATGGTGGGACTACAAGATACAGATTCTGACAGGTTAAGATAGTGGCCTCTAGGCTTGCTGTGAGTGACTACAATGTGCTGATTGCCTGCTTTGGGCCAGAGTCCAGGCCAGATGCTTATCCATTCATTTAGCAAATATTTGTTGAGTGCCTACTGAGTATTCTGTTTTCTGAGGATGTATCAGTAGGCAAGATAGCCAAGTTCTTGCCATTAGAGTGGTGACTGAATTTCATCCTGATAAAAGCTGGGATGCTGATGAAGGAAAACAGATTTAGAGACATGAAGTTGGGGGCCCTCAATTAAACGCTGGTAAGTGACTATTTAAATGATCTTTTGACTCCAGGTCCCAGGGGCTTGTTGACATACATAGAGTGTAGGGAGGAGAAATAAGCAAGATATTAGAGGCAATTTAACAGAGTTCTATTTGTTGTCTACTTCCCCCCCCCACCATAAGAATGGAAAGCTTTTTATGTCAAAATGTACTATAAACAAAACAGGAAAAACCAGGGAAAATGTTCACTAATGTGTAATAGATAATGTTAATATTCTTAATGTAATTTCACAAATTGAAAGAAACACATTCCAAAATAGAGGAGAAAAAATGACACAGACGCACAAAGTAGAGGAGGCCCCAAACATGAAAGCCCATAACAAGTAATAGAAAGAAATGTAAGTTAAAATAACAACCGGCTTCCCTTTCTCCTTATTAAATGGGCACTTTTTCCCAGGGGATGATGCTGGGTGAGAGTCTAAGAATGGCATCTTTCACATGTGTGTTGCTGTCAGTTCAGTTCAGTTCAGTCGCTCAGTTGTGTCCAACTCATTGTGACCCCATGAACCACACTGCACCAGGCCTCCCTGTCCATCACTAGCTCCCGGAGTCCACCCAAACTCATGTCCATTGAGTCGGTGATGCCATCCAACCATCTCATCCTCTGTCGTCCCCTTCTCCTCCTGCCCCCAATCTCTCCCAGCATCAGGGTCTTTTCAAATGAGTCAATTCTTCGCATCAGGTGGCTAGAATATTGGAGTTTCAGCTTCAACATCAGTCCTTCCAACGAACACCCAGGACTGATTTCCTTCAGGGTGGACTGGTTGGATCTCTTTGCAGATCATTTTAGGATGGTTTAAAAGTGATCAATTATTGTACTTCTTTAAAATAACAGATTTGAAAAGTCTTCCTTTTTTTTTTTAAACTTTTTAATAGTTTTCCAATTTTTCTACAGTGAATATGTATCCTTTTTATAAATAACTATATATACACATGCACACATACACACATGGATTTAAAAATATCCTATACAAATTGAAGGGAAATGAGGAGAGGTTTTGAGATTTCTAACATGCAGTAGAGCATGGTCCTAGACTCAGAACAGCGTTAGGGCCTCCCTGGTGGCTCAGACATTAAAGAATCTGCACAGGGGACCAGATTTGTTGTCTGTAGTTTCCAGTCCCTCAAACTGCCCCTCTTTCGTGCATCTTCACCTGGCCAATGTATGGCTCTTTTCCTTTCCACTCCTAGTCAGAGCCTGACCATCAAGTCCTCCAACTTTCTGAGTGTGGTCTGAGTAGTCTCTATTGTTATGTTGTAAGCCCCAGCTGCACTCCAGAATCACTTGGGGCTGATTTTAAAAACAATAGGGATACCAGTTTGTCCTAACAAGGCCGTCCCCTTGTGACGTGCTGTCTTTTAGTGTTGTTGAGATCCTCTGGCTCCAACCAAATCTAATTACTCTGGGTGTCCAGGTTTAGGTCATGAACATAATACATGCTTGTGGAATTGAGTTAAATAGGTTTGGTCTGCCACCTCCTTGGTCACAAAGAATTTGGATTTTGCCAATCTTTATTATTACCACTATTTTTTGATGTTAACTCGTGTCGATAGAGACATATGAGAGGTGTCAGGTGTATATCTGCTAGTCTGTACACTGTTCTTTTTTCTTTTAACTTCCTGGGTTGCAACAGCTCACACTGTCTGCAGTTATTATCACCAGGTTTATTGCAAAAATTTCAAAGCAAGATGAAGTTTGATTCACTGGGTTAAACAAAGAAATATATTGCATTGCACTCTTTGACTAATTGCAATCATTAGCCCCATTGAGAAGTGACTGTATTTTTCCATCTCTGGTACTGGATAGGTGCCTAGTAAATATAGGCAGAATGAATGAATGAGTGAATTAATGAATCACAAAGTTGAAACCATGGTAGTACAGTGTCTCTAACTTTATATTTATCTCTTATAAGGGTCTGTAGCTCCTTCAACTACCTTGCACCGCAACTACCTTGCACCAGGCTACCTTGCACCACTACATTATTATTTTGGACTGAATATTATTGTTTTGGTGGTGTTTTACCCCAAACAACTTTCAAGCACTAAATATTCTTCAAAGGAAACCAGTTCATGGGCTAGGACAATGCTCAAGAATATTCCCTCTAGAACTGAGGTTCCTATAGATGGTCCGTCATTTTCTCAAACACCAGCATTTGCTCTCATACAAAATTTCCCCTTCCTCTCTCCTCTGACTAAAGATTCTAAAACACAGGTAGGAGCCTCATCAAACTTCTCTTGTTACATTTACTCTGTCGGCAGACGTGGTACTGTGAAAGCAAATGTCACTGCAGCAGCCATAATTTAAGACGTCCTTTTAAAAAATTCCAATTTCATCATTTCACAGAAGAATAGATCAATATTTCTACAGTTAAGAGTTTAGTTAAAAACCCTGCTGTGCAATGAAATAATGCATCTGCTATTGGCGTAGAGCGACTGGGATGTTAATTCCCTGGTTTTGTGTCAGTTAAGGGCAAATTAGCCTTCCAGCACCAGTCATGACTCATTATGTCATTATGCAGAAGGCACTTACTGTACCTCCACTACTATGCAATTTAGATCCAATAAAAATTGTGACAGCGTTTTTATCCACTTCATTAAGCTACTAATTTCTTGTAAAAAAATGTACATTAATCTTTTTATAGCTTCATGCAGAGTGGCATATTTTTAGACTCTAACATTGATTAGGTCCTGGTTAAGAATAATTTTCACAGTACTTTTAAGAAATGTAAATAAAGTTACAATAATTTAATTTTTCAACATAGTTATGACAGTATTGATCTTAAAATGAACATGTTGGCTGAATTAAATGTGGAGCCCAAATGAAATACAGACTGAATATTTAAACATGCAACAAATTACAAAGCATGGCTTAACAATACCCTGCAAACAGAATGAAGAGAGGGAGCGTGAACCTCCGTGGAAAATATAAATTGCTTACATTTTAAAAGATGTAAATGGGGATTTTTTTTTTTGACATCTGACTTTTCTTACCCAAATGTTTAAGAAATAACAGTAAAAAATTGTCTTCTTCCTTTGATTTTTCATTCCTTGTGAAGTATTAATGACTCTTCTGCCTGAATGCATTAGGGAAAAGTAGAAAAGGAAAAAGTTCTCTCTGCCAGGGTTGCGGTATTAGTAGGTTAGAGTTGAAGAAGGATGTGCCCAAGGTTTTCAGAGGGTCCAGTGTATGTCAGGGTACTGGCATGGGCAGGGGCTGCTCCTATTCACTTCCAAGTACCCATCCTCTCCAGTCTTTCCTGAACAGGGCTGACCAAGCCATGAATCAAGTCCTCATTGGCTGTAAAGTGAAGTGAAGTGAAGTTGCTCAGTCGTGTCCGACTCTTTGCTACCCCATGGGCTGTAGCCTACCAGGCTCCTCTGTCCATGGGATTTTCCAGGCAATAGTCCTGGAGTGGATTGCCATTTCCTTCTCCAGGGGATCTTCCCAACCCAAGGATTGAACCTGGGTCTCCTGCATTGTAAACAGACACTTTACCATCTGAGCCACCAGGGAAGTCCATTGGCTATAAAGGTGAGCTGTAAATGCTGGCTGGAATTCGACGCAATCACACAGATTTTCCACTAGATCCTGACCTGCCTCGCTGGACTTATCTTCTTGCTCCGGACTCAGAGCTTCATTCTGACTTTGCTCCCATCTGGCAGTGGTGTCTTCTGCTTTCCAAGGCCAGGGAATTCCAGTTCTGTCCTGACCTCCAAACATACCCAATCCTAGCCCTTGACAACTGCCCACTATGCTGGCCTGAGAGGCATATAGAGAGAGGGAGAAGGGGTGTGGGATGATCCCGCTTTTATCACAGGAGCTACATGGAGTAGCAGCACCAAAGACTTAGATTCTTCCAGGAAATAACGATATATCTTCTCCGAGTCTGTCCCTACCTCCCGTATGAAGGCTTTGTGCTGGCTGATTACAAAGGGTGGCTATAGAACTACTTTTCTGGGACTGAAGACTTCACTGTCAGTGAAGGAATTCCGCCCCCCACCCACTCCCCCAGGGACAGCACTTGGTGGGCTGTCCCTGGGGACAGATGCTTGTGTCAGGAAGCTCACTTCTTTTTGTTTTGGTTTTTGAATTTATTGAGCCCTGTATCTCTCCCAAAAGGATTTAAAACGGGATTAGAGAAGAGCTTCCTGCCTTATGATTACTTTTTCACTTTTCATTGAGACAGAATAAGTCAGAGCCGTTCTAAAGACAGTGTAAGTCAGAGCAGTTCTAGGTGCTGCTGTCGGCCAGTCACGTCTCGGTGTGAAAGACCTGGCAGCTGCTGCTAAGGGCAATTATGTCCCCGTCACCATCGTCCAGGTTCCTGGTTCTGGGAGTCCGTTGTCCCCAGATAGCCCCAGTTCCCATCTCTCTGGCCCTTGGCGGCTCTCTAGCGAGCCCACTGTGGCTGGAAACAGTTGTTCTGCTTTTTTTGGTGCCTCAGACCCCGGGCTCAAACAGAGCCTCCTTCCCTGGTGCGTCCCCAAACCACTCATCTTTGTAGATGCTGCTTCCCAGCTATTTACTGGTGGTCCGTGCTGTTCTCCTAGGAGCAAGGCTGGTGGTTGCTCTTTTCATCTGTGCAGTACTTTACCCATTAAGAGCATTACCCATTAAGGTCTCAGCCTTCATCTCCTAAGAGCATTACTGCCCCTCTGTGAGGCAGGAAGACAAACTTTGACCCAGAGAGGCAAAGTGACCAAGCCAAGGTCACACAGCTAGCAGTCAGGAGGGCTGGGACTGAAACGCTGGCCTTCTAATTAAAGATCCTGTGCTCAGTATATCAGAGCTCACAAAATGCCCTGGGGAGGAAGGCAGAATAGTGGTCAAGTGCTTGGGCACTAGAGCTGGGTAGATTTGATCTCAAATTCCAGCTTTCCCACTTAGTAGGTTACTTAGCTAAGGTAAGCTTAGGTAGCTCACCTAACTTCTCTGAACCTCTGTTTTGTCTTGTATGAAATGGAGATCAATACTTTTTAACATGATTGTGGTAAGGATTAAATGATAAAACATGAAGCACTCAGCCTTGTACCTGACAGATGTACTCCATAAATGGCAGCCATCAACATCATCACCATCATCATTACTACTTCATTCAAAATCTCACCATAACCCCATGCAGCAGGTATGATTGATTCATTTATAGCTATCTATTCCCAAGTAGCTCAGTGTAAAGAATCCGCCTGCAATGCAGGAGACGTGGGTTCCATCCCTGGGTTGGGAAGATCCCCTGGAGAAGGAAATCATAACCCACTCTAGTATTTTTGCCTAGGAAATCCCATGGATAGAAGAGTCTGGTGGGCTACAGTCCATGGGATTGCAAAAGAGTCAGATATGACTTAGTGACTAAACAACATCAGCAACTTAATAGCGACAGTTGACAGAGGGGAAAAAATGAGGCTCGGCGTGGTTTGTGAGGATCTCCTTGAAGCCTGCCCTTGTGTTTCTTTCTGCCAGTGCTCAGCATCGCTTTGACAAGCCCACACCTACAAGGCCCCTGCCTTCTCCATTGCCTTCACATGCCCACGCTCAGGGAGGATGGCCCCATGGCCTGGTGACCCGTGATTCTTAGAGGGCCATCTGATGACACCAATGCAGTGGCTGAGGAAATGGGATCCAGCCCCAAGGAGGAGCTGAGCTGTGCCCCGAGCACCCAGCCTCTCTC
Organism: Neotragus pygmaeus; assembly: GCA_006410875.1. Lineage (NCBI taxonomy): Eukaryota > Metazoa > Chordata > Mammalia > Artiodactyla > Bovidae > Neotragus > Neotragus pygmaeus. The sequence continues at coordinate 167,343 of SJYV01023218.1, read as the reverse complement.
TCCAGGAAGAACTCGTGTTCTGGGGTCACCTAATTACTCTCCACAGAAAGCTCTTTCAACTTAAGTATAGGGTTCTGGAGATGACACTGTCTGCAAGGCAAACCCAAGACCCGGCAGGCGGTTAAGTTCTGTTTCTCTTCCAAACAATGATTTTTTCGAGGTTTATATAAATACTCAATCAGTTTCCTATTATGACAACGTGGAGGAGCAGTTGACTGCATCTTCATAATTAAGACTTGAAGAAAAGTCAATGACAGTGAATAAATTAGATGTTTTTGCTCTTCCTGTCTTGTTCTTCTTTGTATATATACCTCGGTTTCCTCCTGGGATCAGCCTACTAGCCTGGCCCTGATTCCCTGGCAGGCCTGTCCCGAGCATCAGGCTACAGGGGGAGGAGGGCTGTGGGCCACCCTCACCCCACCAGGCTGCCAAGTCCCAGAGTAGGAGGGGTTAAGACTTGCGGGCTTCATTGCCAGATGGCATTTGATATGAATATTGACGTTAATGGCGTTTGGATAATGACGCTGTCTGTGTTAGGGGCTTTATTACTGTTATGAACAGTGTGGTCCTGGAGGGAACCCTTCTGATTAGTTACCTTTGTGTGTGAGTTGCAAATGTTTAACAGACAATTATCAGGAGATGGTGTTCTAGGGGATTCAGGGTATTCCTGGATTCCCAGGCAGGTTCTGAAAGCAGTTCGTGCCGCAGAGCTCAGCGCTTTGGAGAAGTCGGTTGGGGGTGCCTGAGATCATGGCCCTGTGTGCAGAGCTGGTCACCCCGGTCTTCCCTGTTTGTCCTCTGACAAGACTTCCCCATTCTCGGGGGTTCTGCTTTGTTGCAACCTCTCCCCATCAGATACATCAAAACCCTACCTTTTACACTTCCTGGGGGAGTTTGAGCCTCTTCCTCCTATTAAAAATGAATAATAAAATCCTCCGCTTTCATCCTAATGGGGTTAGTAGGAGGTGTTTAGCTTTTTATAGCTACCTAGATGATGGAAGGAGGCACATGAAGCCATCACAAAATTAAGGAAGAGGTCATCATCAGAAGGCCAGGGACTGAAGTCTTTTAAAAGCATTCCTGGTCTTAATTCAAAGCATCTCTCTGGAGAGCTTCAATGAGCAGGGGCCATGGGGTTCCTCTGTTGGGACCAAAGCTTTGGCAACACGGGGATGTGTGTATAGCAGGTTTCTCTGCAAGTCCTGTGCAAGGAGCAGTACATTCAGGGCAAACAGGACCCTTTCAAGATGGACTTCCTGGTGGAGGGTTAGGGCTGTTCTCCTGCATCAGGCAGAAGCCTTCTGTCCTTGTGAGAAATGAACAAATGAATGAATGGGACCTTAGGTGTGTGGGGGGTCCTGGAATGGCTGAAGAGCCCAGGCTGGCCTTAGCTCTGGATGAGATGCTCCTGGGATCTTAGCTCTCAGGCAAAGTGGGAAATCAGGAGGCTGAACTGAACTTCTGGAAACAGCATAAAAATGGATTGTCGTCTGTGCTCCCAGTGCAGCGCTAAATCTGAATACAAAATAGAGAAGATGCTCTTTTGCTCCTTTCAGACTAATGATATTGTCCTTTTTCCCTCTCCTCCTCATTTTATTTCTTCATCTATAACATCTACAAGAGGGCAGCCAGACTAATAAAACTGTGCTAAGCTCGCCTAATGCCAGCCATTGATCCAAGGGTGGGACCCGATTAATCAATGGGATTTTAGCAGTGTTCGCATCCCCAAGGGCCATCAGGCCCAAAGACAGCTCTTGCCTTTGCCAAGCGGAGACATCTGAGAACCGAAGTTGCTGGGGTTCTCTGGGCATGGATGCTGGGATGTGGTGAAAGACAGGGTGCCTATGGCAGCTTCGGATAGCCGCCTGGACTGTTTGATGGCCTTGCTTTTAGGCCGTGGCCTCACTTTCTCCGCAGCGTGGCATCACTGCGAGATTTGCTGGGCTCCACAAGTATGGGTCCTTTGGGAGGTGGAAGGAGGTTTCTAGAACAGAGAAAACCTCACTCAACGTGAAAGATACTGCTCACATAACTACAGACCTGGGGAGTCATCTCCTCTAACCCCCTCACTGTGTACTAGAGGAAACTGAGGCCCAGAGAGGGAAGGGACTTGTCCAAGTTCACACAGTAAATTAGTAATACTACAGAAACAGAATTCAAGCTCCAGGGCTGAGCTCTTCCTCATCTGTGTTATCTATAAAGCTGAGTTGGGATTAGAATCTGTTGCTGTCATGTGAGAGAATCAAAGGGTTGATACAGCAGTTACAGAGAATTCAGGAAGGGTATAGATACTCAAACTGAAGAATTCAGTTTGAAAAAAATTGTAATACATTAAAAAATAGGTTGGATATTACTTTTCTACCTATTTCTTGAACGAACATGTTTTTTATTGTATCACACATATATAGAAATGTGCATAAAACACATGATTTGACAAATAATATATAAAGCAAATAATTTTGCAGCCACAATCCAGGTTAAGAACTAGAGTATTACCAGCTCCCCCAAAGCCCACTGTTTGCCCCTCCCTTATCTCAACCCCCTCCCTTCTAGAAATAATCCCTCTCTTGACCATGATCCTTGCCTTTCTTCATAATGTTCCCACCCAAATAGCATATTGCTGCTTGCTTTTAAACTTTGGATAAATGGAACCATCTTGTATGTATGTGTCTTATTTCTTGGTTCCAATATTATGAGATTCATCCATGCTGTTTCCTGTAGTTGAATTTCATTCATTTTCATTACAGGTATTTTTTCTTTTACATGAACTTATCTTAAAGAAACTTATTAGAACCCAGCCTTGTGAAATAAAGCACGATAAAACTCAGCTTACAGGGCAGGAGTTGGAACAAGGGTGCCCCAGAAAAATTGTTCTTTGGACTTTGGTTCTGGATACTCTGATCAAATGCCATCTTCTTTTTATAGCATTAGGGACCTGATTGCTTTATGAATTCCCTCAAAGCATACACTAATTTAAAGGACACAGTATTTTGCTGGGGTACAGGTCTCGACACAGCTAGGCCAGGGAAAGGGAATTCCTAATTCCTTGCTTTGCAAAGGAGAAGCCAGACTTAAACTGTGAGCCCCCTAAGGGCAGGAGGTGTTTTATCTGCCTTACATCACCAGGACCCAGTGTAGTCAGTCCACAAGTCACGCTAGTGGTAAAGATCTTGCCTGCCAATGCAGGAGACATGAGATGCAGTTTCAAACTCTGGGTTGAGGAGATTCCCCTGCAGAAGGGCATGGCAACCCACTCCAGTGTTCTTGCCTGGAGAATCCCATGGACAGAGGGCTGCAGTCCATGGGATCACAAAGAGTGGGACATGACTGAAGCAACTTAGCACACACGCATAGTAAGAAAGCAATAAAAATTTGCCCACTGAAGGAAAGAATAAAAGTTATTTAGAATACCCTCTGTGGGATGCCTGAATTTCCTCAACAATATGGCCTTCAGTGACCAGTGAGGGAGAACTATATCCTTGGTGGGCTGATAGAGGCCCCCCCCAACAAATGCAAAAACCAGCTTAGTGATGGAAACAGGAATCTGGATCATCCTTAGTGCATTTGTATCTTATGTTCAAAAAGATCTTAGAAAGGTCAGTGTTAACCAGAGACTCACCATTTCTCAAGAAATTACATAAAAGGGAGCGTGGGGAAGAGAGGTTTATTAAAAACAAACACAGCCTGCAAGGTGCTTTTGCAGGGANACAGGAATCTGGATCATCCTTAGTGCATTTGTATCTTATGTTCAAAAAGATCTTAGAAAGGTCAGTGTTAACCAGAGACTCACCATTTCTCAAGAAATTACATAAAAGGGAGCGTGGGGAAGAGAGGTTTATTAAAAACAAACACAGCCTGCAAGGTGCTTTTGCAGGGAGCTCCGACGAGCTGGGTGGGGCTGTTCCAGGTCTCCTGATCCGAGGGGTAGGGTTTGTAGCCACTGCAGCTTCTCCGCTAGTGCTGAGCTTCTTACTTTGTCGGGAGAAGCAGCTAAAAGTGAGGCTCTCTCTGATGCTTTGTGGGTTGCACTGGTTGGACAGCAGTCTGATGGGCTCTCTGTGTTCTCCTTCTCAACCTGCGGGTGCTCAGTGATCCGCACCTTACCCAGCCAGGCCAGGTATCACCATGGCTGCCATGTACAGCAGATGTCTATACATATTGTTGAATTGTTTTCAAGTTTTTTTTTTTTTTTAAGCTCATCCATTGAAGAAATAATGTGAAATATTTAGGACACTCAAAGATCAACCCTCAGATCACCCTTCAGAACGCCTGGAAGCTTCCAGAACTTTTATGGAATCCATCCTTAGAAGTTAAAAATCTATACTCTTGTTTTTTGTTTTTTTTTTTCTTTTTGAGGCACTCACAGTAATTTGCATGGACTTATTTGTAGGACTGTTCATTAAGTCAAACTTACACAGCCAGATTTGAATTCTATGTCTGTTTTGATCACCAGGTTTCAGCTAAGGGTTTGGTAGGTACTTGGTGATGGGTAAATATTTGTTGAATGAATGATGGGTGAATGCTGAGGGATCTGACTCTATCGCGGACTGAAGGAAAAAAAAACAGTCCTAACTCCGTGCAGGTCAAGGGGAGTTCAGAGCTCTCGGCCGAGAATCACCTCCTGGAAGCCCCGGGTGAGCTCTGGAAGGCGCCGCGGGGAGGCCCGCCTTCCTGGAAAGCTTCGCTTGGAATTGTCTTCAAAAGCTGCGACGCAGCCCCCGGAGTTTGAGCACGAATAAATCATTAGCATTTTATTTACAATTCTGGGTTTACAATTCCTAGAAAAGGATCCTGCTGTTCAGTGCGGATTCCTGCTTTGCTGGCTTTCCTCAGCGCCGCCTTCTTCTTCCGTCTTCGGGGGACTGGGTTTACTCAAGACTCATTTGGGCAGGAGTGGGGTGTGAAGCAGGCGCGCGGAGGGCTGGCCTGGAGGAAGGGGGCTGCACTTGTCTCCCCGACACATCTTTCCCGACGACCCTGAGCGGAGAAGTCGTTCCCTCTCCGTTTTACCCGGAAACCAGGTTTGATTCAAAAAGGTCGGGGGCTTGTCCAGGGTCACACAGCTTGCGCTGAAGTTTGCACCGAGCCCTT
>SJYV01023218.1:149536-162097 GCA_006410875.1 Neotragus pygmaeus | reverse complement strand
GTATGTGCTTTGGGAATTTTTTTTTTTTTTTAATTTAAAAACCTACATTTTGTCTTCTGGCATTGCTTTTGAATCAAATACAATTGAGTTATCTGTTGGTTTTTAAATTAGAGTTCAGTGTTCTACAAACATTTCCACTGAAAAATTAGTTCTTCTTGCAGAATCTTAAATAGAAAAAATAAGTTAAAAAAGGATAAGAGGATAGAACTACTCTAGCTGAAATAAAAGAGCAGAAGGTCAAACTACAGGTTAAATGATATTAAGCAGTTCTGGAGGTTGAGAGGAAACAGTATTTAAGAATGTCAAGTGTGTCCTCATCTTTTCCAAGTCCATTTTACTCTCCTACAGTTTCAAACTTGCTCAGAATAATAACCTCATAAGATAGCATTTGACATAGTTAACCCCAATTTTACATCTATTTTGTATTTGTTATCTGAAAGATTTAAAAATTTATTTTACCACTTGTGCGTCTTTCTCTTAACAGATTTTCTTTAGCCAGTTTAGTGTGTGTGCTTGGTCTTTATTGCTTCTCACTCAGCCTTTAATCCTGCCTACCAGTGCAGGAGATGCAAGAAATGTGGGTTCGATCCCTGGGTTGGGAACAGCCCCTGGAGGAGGGCATGGCTGGAGCCTGGAGGGCTACAGTCCATAGGGTTGCAAAGAGTTAGACTCGACTAAGCAACTTAGCACGCAGCACACAGCCTTTAATGGTCCTCAAGTTGTAACTGAGCCCACATTGCCCATCTTCTCTGATTCTCTCCTAAATCTTTCCTTTGTTTCTCCCTCTAATGTTCTTCAGTTTGTCTGTGTGCCCTGTGAGATTGAGCCCTAGGAGACCATAAGTGATCCCTAATTATGTAGCAAACGTGCCCTCAGACTTACTCTCCAGATATGAGAGTACAGATTTTTAAAGGGGCACAAGTCAGACCAAATAACTTAATCTTAAGGTGCAGATCTAATATGTCCTAGTAAACATCTATATGCTATTTATAGTTGACAAAAAATTGGTCTTTTAAGGCATGAAATTAAGCATATGTCCCTCCTTAAAGAATCACAACCAAATGGGTATGATGGTCTAGAAGTTGAGGATAAAGTTGTACATAGAAACAATGGAGAGTTTTCATGGATGCAGGATCAAGATAATGGTTTGAGTTTAGGACCTACAAGTTACAAACTTGGACTTTTTATTCAACATACACACTTGGATTCTGACTGATTGTCTGTAATGCCAAGTGAATTAAATAAGTTGAAGAACTATGTCTGAAATCCATGATCATATTCATTTCTTTAACACTTGTGAAAATGTCGCTGATGGCACTCCATGATTTTCTGTGAATTCCTTTTTTTAGTACCCTAGTAAGGAAGTGTGAAAGAAAAAATGATCAAATTAATGTTAAAACATTTCCATAGGCTAAAAAAAAATCTGCCTAGAAATCAGGCCTGGAGGAGGAACAAGCAGCCCAGTGTGAACTTTAGGTTGCTGTTGAGTGTTTTTTCTAAATACGGGCCTGCGAAGGAGAGGTGAGAACCAGTGCAGAACTGTGGTCTCTGAGGAAATCCTGTGCTTTCTGCTATCTTGGCGCTGAAGTGTGGTAAATTGCTAGAGGTGATATACAACATATGGGAGAGGAATGGATGTGACGAGACAGACATAATTTATCTGTCTTTCTCATTTCTCTGCTATTTTCTCACTCCTTCCTATTTATAAATATTGTCAAACTTTGTCTACTTCCCTTATCTTTCATTTTGGATTTGATAACATTGACATCTCCTAATCTTTATTAATTCTGATTTGGTTTTCAAATTTAGTTCACTTTTGAAGAAAGAGGAAAAGAAGCAAACTGGTACACTAAAAACCACAAAACTGATATAAACAAGATTGTAATGGAGTGGTGGGGTTTGAACTGTATTCAGGCTAAAGGGAGCCAGAGATAAAGGCATTGGAAAGAAAAAGCATCCAGATAGTGGGCTGTCTCATCAGACTTAATTTCAGATTTAATGCAAATGTGGTTTGCATTTCCCATTCACAATTCTAAAAAGTCAAGAAACAGAGGACATTTTAGACTATATTAATATGCAAGAAAAGTTTTCTTTGGTACATTTTCTGGAACTTTTATCCCGCCATAGAGAATTAGACCCAAAGAGCATCTGATCCACAACACAGATTAACTATAGGGTTTCTGCAGAGACTCACATATAGAGGGGGATGGTTAATTCCTCCACTGTTTTTGAAAGCCTCTGGTGACTGGCAAAAAAAGACAATCAGTTCAGTCGCTCAATCGTGTCCGACTCTTTGTGACCCTATGAATCGCAGCAATAGTTCAGTCGTTTAGCCAATGTTGAATACTCTTACCTTAAATTCCAAATATTTCTGTGCCTGATTCATTTAAGAGACATGTACCACATAGTCTTCAAGGAAAGCCCAAAATACGAAATATCTAGTTTTATGTAATAGATACAGATAGGTTAAATTTTTAAAAGATATTTTTAGACTTGCAGAAAAATTGCAGAGNTTGGCTTCCAAACCCTGCCGGGCTGCCACGGACTCCGGGATCCCCGGCTCGGGGCCCCCCGGCGCCCGCCTACTGCGCCCGCTAGATGGCAGCCTTGGTCTCCGCCGCGCGCGGCCAGCGAGGGCTCAGCGGGAGCCGCCGCCACGCTCCAGCGGGTCCGGCCGGAGGCCCCGCGGGCTGCTCCGTGGGAGGCGCTGCCGTGGGTACCCAGGACCGGGTGACAGGGTCCAAGTGACCAAGGGAAGAGGGTTGCTGGAAGCAGTCCAGGCTCCCCTGCCTGGAGTGAACGGGGTCTTGTTCGGGGCTCTCCTGGAGCGGGGTCCGAGAGAGAGCTCCCGGATTCTCCGCGGGCGGCGGCGCTTTCAGCCCTGGCCATCCAGGGCGCGCGGGCGCAGGGCCCTGAGGGTGGCCACCTAGCCTGTCCTAATCCGGTCCCTTTAGACGTGGCCCACGGCTAAGCCTTCCCCCTTCTCTCTGCCCCAGACTTGAGCGTTCTGAACCTCACACTAGGGGCGTGGTGACCCTGGGCCAGTCCCTGTTGGCCTCTCAGCCACAGCGATGCTTGGTCCACTAAGACCCGCAGTGGCCGACAGAGTCACCCCTCCTCTCCCCATCCCCACGGCCCCACCTTTGGGGAGCAGCGATTGGCGTGTCTCTGAGGCTAACACACCTTGGGACCTGGGCCCAGCCACTGGAGAGAGACGTTTGTTTGTGTAGAGGAGGGGGCCATGGGGCAAATCCTGTCCTTCCTGAGCAGGGGGAAGGTAGGATCCAGGGGCCTGTGGTCAGTCCTGTTGTCTCTGGCGTGTGTGACATGAATTTGTGGATTTGTTTTATTGGCCTCTTTCTTTTGGACTCCAAGGTTTTCTTTTGGGAGCAGGTGAGGTTTACAAACACTTTCTCCCCTCCCTTCTCCAGTCAAGTCCCTTTTCTCCAGGTGCCTTCTCTGCTTTCTAGAAAGAAGGGGGCTGCACAGGAATTTGTCTAGGCCTAGTGGCTGTCTTTATGCACTGGTCAGGGACAGACCTGATCTGCTTCAGGTTCTGAGAAACTGGGCCTTGTCGTGGCACTTGAGGAGGTGGGGCGTGCGTGCGTGCGTGCGTGCGTGCGTGCGCGCGTGTGTGTGTGTGTGTGTGTGTGTGTGTGTGTGTGACTGAGGACCCTGGAGAAGGCCTTTCTCAAGGTTACTCCCAGGCATCCATGTGTCCCACACAGCTGTAAGCCTTGATCCAAAGAATTTTCTACTTTAGATCTCAGAGCCTTGCAAAGTTCTGCAGTTTGCTTTGGTTTGGAGAAGCATCTGAACCTTCTTGGTAGAAGGCCTGGGTCTAAGGATTGGGTCAGGCATGGAAGGGACACTTTTCTCCCTGCTGTGAGGGTCTCCAGGCCATGCCTTCCCCAATCTCTGCCCTGCAGGTCAAGTCCAATGAGGACTGGTCTGGGGAGTTAGGTCATGGTGATGGGTTCGGTCAGGGATGAGAACAGCCCCTGATCCCATTAATCGGGCAGGGAGAGGGGCCTGCCAGTCAGTGTAGGCTGGTGCAGGTAATCGGGTATCCACCACATACCCCTCTGTTAAGACCACAGTTTCCATGACACAGCCGCTCTCTAACGGAGCCTGTCAACTCAGAGCCTCAGAGCCCTGCGAAAGTAGGATCCTGGGCGTTAACCGTGCCTTACCCGCGCAGGATGCAGACGGCGGTTTCGAAGGGGACTTGGACTTGGCACCTACCAGGCCCGCCATCAATTACTCGGTAATTATTCTGCACAGCCCTGCAATCGGCCCGGGTCGCCGGCGTGCGCACCGGCAGACAGAGGAGGGAAGGTTGAGCGTCCCCCGGGGGCCCCAGCGTGCGCCGCGGGTGGAGAGGGCCTCTCCGAAGCCCCCCGGAAAGGCCCCCTTTGACCGCGTGCCTGGGCCTAGCGCCGCCGTCTTTATTGGCAGCCGGAGAGGCTGTTTGGGGAAATGGAAAAACTTGTGTCGGCGGCGTCAGTCTTGCAAAGGGGGTAGCCAAGCAGTTTGCAGCGCGCTCTGTTCCTCGCGCTGCCGCCACCGCCTCGGCTCCTCGGAGCCTGTAGGGGAAGGGAGAGGGGGAGGAGAAGACCGAGTTCACGTCCCCACCGCCGCCTTTCCCGGAGTGATGGATGGCTGTCTTCCCGGGCGGGGGAGCGCCTGCACAGCATCCCTCTGCAGGGAGCGCCGCTCAGCCTCCCACACCAGGCGCTGTGGCTTCAGCAAGCCCCCTTTCCCCAAATGCTCGGGGAAGATGGGCTCTGGGTCAGTTAACTTGGCCGGTTACTTTGTATTAATGAGGGCCAGTCTTTTCGGTTTCATCCTGACCTGTGCCAGTCTTTCGTAAATGTCCGTCTCCCGCTCCGGGCTCCGCTGACCTCACATTTTATTACTGTTACAAACCCGCGAGGGTCTTCTGTCCTCAGATGCCTTAGGCTCAGGAGGTGACAAACAGGACTCACCTGAGTTCCCTTGGGATGACACTTTGCCCTTGGGTTAGGGAACAACTCACCCCTGGGAAGACAGATGAGAGGTGGTGGGTATCCATCCCTCTCTTCTTTAAGATATTCCATTAACTGAAAGCTCTAGTTAAGTAGTTAATTACAGAAATAGACTCTATTTTGTCTTTCTTTTCTTCCTATCCCCAAATGGCCTTAATAAATCTTCAGTAGCTGGGAATTCTGAGATCAAAACCAGGGGGTGGGGCTGAGGGTTGAGGAAGAGAAACCCTTCCTATTGGAAGGCACCTTTATTTTGCAGTTTGTCTCCTGTTAGGAGATCCTTGGGTCTAGCTCATGAGGCAAAATCAAATCCCAGCTGTTGATCTCAGGGCAGGATGTGTGGATGCTACTGCATCTGGGGGCCAGTGTACTCAAAAAACAACCTCACCAACAATAATGATGATGAAAATAATAGCATAAGGCAGCTAACATTTCTTGGGCACCTAGTATGTGTCAGGTGCTGTGTATTCTATCTCCAGTATCTTATTTAATTTTCAGAGCAGACCTATAAAGTAGGTGCTATTGTCATCTCCATTTGGCAAGGGAGGAAGCTGAGGCTCAGAGAGGTTAACTTGCTTATGGTGATACAGCTGGAAAGGAACAGAGGTGGAACTCAGCCTAAGTCCTTCTGATTTCAAAACTCGGGACTTATTCACTCTGCTCTTTTGTTACAGAAACTTGCAGTTATTTGCTGCAAAGCACATTTGTATGTGGGGAAATACCCTTTACAATTATTTTACAATTTTGCAATGAGTGGCTGTTTGGTTTTGCTGTTTCTTTTTCTTTTTTTCGAAATAGAGTGAAAAAAAAAAAGCCCCAGCTCTTACTTTCCAATGGGTCAGCCAGATCAGAGGAGGAAGAAACTGCTGAGTTTCATTGCTGGCTTACATAACTGAGAAGTTGCCTTAGAATTATTTGTCTTAAAAGTGATCAATTAATTTAACTAATACTTAATGCGCTTACTGTGAGGTCTTATGGAGTGTCTTCCTTTTGCCACTGTGCCCTTTTTCCAGAGTGGAGCTGGATGAATCTGTCCTCCCTGGGTACCCACTGTACTTGCCCTTCACCCTCTGTGAGGATGGGGAGGGCTACCCAGTGAGAAACCTCTGCATAAGCTGTTCAACCAAGTTGGCTGTGAGTTGGCCCAGAGCCATTGAGAGTGAGAAACTTTCAAATTTCAAAACTGCCCTGGGCCAATTTAATAAACTTCTGCCACCTCCATCCTCTCCACATTTTTGAGTTCTCAAAAATGCACTCCCATCTAAGATGCGTACAAGAGTGGAAGGATTTTGGAATATTAATAATGCAGACTTTTACAGCACAGCAAGGTGAATTCTCAAGGGATAGCGGTTAACATCTGCTTTCTCTTTCCCAAGATAACAATGGGAAAGCCTGTGCTCTGCACACACACACACCAAGCCAGGACTGTGAGAGCTAAATTTTTCTCTTCGCAAAGGGTAAATTGTCCCCAGATCTGGCACTAGAAACAACCAGAAAACTTGGATGTAGCAAGAGTGGCAGTGATAGAAGGAAAAAAACAAAAACAAAAACAAAAAAAAAACAAAGCCAAATCTCTCATGGGGCTGTGAACAAGACCCTTTCTTGCAGGGGGTCTGAATGATGGTAAGAAGCTCTCTGCTTCCTCCCAGTGGGGCAATTCTTAGCAATCAGCATCAGAGCTGTGGTCCTGACATGTCCCCTGGGGAGTAGCAGGATGCTTTGTATCAGGAGACAAACAGAGATTCAGCCTCTGGTTCTAGACACAGGCTTTGGGGCATTCTGAGGGGGTCTTGTGTATGTCTTTTTTGAGGGTTTCTCTGCTTCTACCATCATCTTTGCCCTCCACGGTAAAGAGTATGACTGCCAGTGAACTCTGGAAATAGAGGAACCTGGGTCCCCATCCCAGATCTGCCCATCTGAACCTCAATAAGTGAAGTCTCTGAGCCTCTGTCTTCTTAGTTATAAAATGGGGATAGTAAAATTGGCCTGGTGGGTTGTGGGTTGCTTAGCACAGAATGTGGCTCAGTAGAAGGTACCTATTTTTAAAAAATCACACATAAATAGCTGCAGTCCGCACTTGTTTTCTAAGACCCATTTCACACCCCTTTGAGCTGCTCATTTTGGAGAATAAAATACTCTGTAACTTGGGAAGAAACTAGGTGACCCAGAATACAATTTTTGATCTAGCCTCGCCCTATAGATTCACTTGAATAGTTTTATGGAAATGATCCAGAGTCAAATCTAGAAGCAGTGCAGACATTCTTTTAAAGAGAATCTCTTGGTTAGTTTTATTAGTAAAAAAAAAAAAAAAAAAAAAGACCCAGAAGTTATTTTTAAAAATGAAGAGTGCCAACCTCGTGCTTGCAGCTACCTAGGGATTTTTATCATGTGATTTGGGGGCTGAAACAAATGTCCTTTTATGTTGCAGTAATATCTTGTGGCTCAGAGAAATGTGAAGAAATGGTCAGGCTTCATCGTACAGATGCCAGCCTAGCTGAATATTGGAAGCCCTGAGCTCGTGTACTGGCTTCTTGGTTTCTATCTTTCGCTTGCATAATGCAATTTAAATCCCTTGTTAATTTCCAGGTCGAGTTTCATTCATGAGGATAATCTTTAATTGATGTTAAATATAGGGATCAAGTTAAGTGCATTATTTCTTTTTTACAAAGTGCTAATTGTTCATGTTCTCATAAATTATTTTCTCTTCTCATGTAGCAGGTTTTATGAAAGAACTTTTCAGCCAGTGCTTTTAACCTCATTGTATGAATATTATCCTGTAATCAGCAGGTCGTTCAGATCCTTCCTGTGCTGGTGATCTTTATGTCACCCTTCAGAGCAGAAGGGAGAAGAAAAATGAGCTCGTTTGGAGCACATGTATATATGAGTGGCTCACGGACGTTAAAACAAATTTTATACCCAAATATTTGAAACTTTAAGAGCATCTTTTCTGCTGCTCTGTTCCTACTGAGACTCTTGAGGGATTCAGCCTAAATCTACTCTTTTTTTAAAGGTCTGAGCAAGTTACTGATTTTTATCTTTTTTAGTTTTAACTGTGATAAAATATATATTGCATAAAAGTTACTATCTTAATCATGTTTAAGTATATAGCTCAATAATGTTAGGTACATTCACAATGTTGTGCCACCAATTTTCTGAATGCTTTCTATCATGCAAAACGGAAACTCTGTATCCACTAAACAACTATTCCCCATTCTTCCCTCCCGGCTTCCCTGCATACCACTATTCCATCTTTCCTCTCTATGAATTTGACTACTCTAGGTACCTTGTATCGGAGAAGGCAATGGCACCCCACTCCAGTACTCTTGCCTGGAAAATCCCATGGATGGAGGAGCCTGGTAGGCTGCAGTCCATGAGGTCGCTAAGAGTCGGACACGACTGAACGACTTCACTTTCACTTTTCACTTTCATGCATTGGAGAAGGAAATGGCAACCCACTCCAGTGTTCTTGCCTGGAGAATCCCAGGGACGGGGGAGCCTGGTAGGAGGGTGTCTATGGGGTCGCACAGAGTCAGACATGATGGAAGCGACTTAGCAGCAGCAGCCGCAGCAGATACTTGTATAAGTGGAATCATATAGTTGTTTTTTTGTGACTGGCTTATTTCACTTGGCATAATGGCCTCAAGGTTCATCCATCCATATGTCGGAATTTCCTACCTTTTTAAGGCTGAATAATATTCTATTTTATGTAAATACTGCATTTTGTTTATCCAGTTTTCTGTTGACAGACACTTGGGTGTTTCCACCTTTCAGCTGTTGTGAAAAATGCCTCTGTGAACATAGGTATACAGCCTGAAACTACTTCTGATTGTTTCATTTATTCTAAAAATGTTTAAACCATGCTCAGGAAGGACCCTGTGCTGAGTTGTCAGGAGAAAGATGCTATGTCTTCCTTCAAGGTACTTGCATCAAGAGAAAGACAAGACGATAGTAATAGCAACTATTTATCGGGCTTTAATGTACATCATTTTATTTAATCTTCACCAAGACCCTCTGACGGAAAGGCTGTGTTATTCTTGTCTTACATGCTAGGAAAGTGAAATTCAGAACCATTATGTCACTTGCCCAAGTTCATCACAGTTCAATCACAGTTCATTTCCAGTTCAATCCAGGAAACCAGGATTTGAACCTAGGTCTGTTTGACTCAAACTTGCCTCTTTTCTTTATACCATGCTGTGTGACTTGCAGGATCTTAGTTCCCTGACCAGGGACTGGACCTGGGCCTGCTGCAGTAGAAGCGCAGAGTCCTAACCACTGGACTGCCAGGGGATTCCCCAAACCTGCATTCTTGACTCAAACAATACTGTGCTTTTTGGAATGGCATAANCCAGGACAGCTTGTGGACACAAGTCAGACAACCAGGCAGGGTCAGACAGAGTGGAAAAGATGGCCAGGTGGAGTCTGGAGTGTTTGTATGAAGCCGAGTGAAGCGATGGGGAGAGACACCCAGAAACGGGCAGTGTTGATTCATTTCGGCTTCATCATAACCATACGAGGTAGCTATTACCATCTCATTTCACAGATGAATTAGCTGAGACTCAATAGAGACTAAAGGCTTTCAAGGTGGCACAGTGGTAAAGAATCTGCCTGCAATGCAGGAGAACTAAGTTCAATCCCTGGGTTGGGAAACTCCCCTGGAGAAGGAAATGGCAACCCACCCCAGTACTCTTGACTGGAAAATTCCATGGACAGAGGAGCCTGGTGGGCTACAGTCCCTGGGGTCTCAGAGAGTTGGACAGGACTGAGGGATTGAGCACAGAGACTAAATGATCCAGACAGACAGCGATCACTGCCGTGACTGCTGCCCTGAGGATGTCTTACTCTGAAGCTGTGCTCTGCATATAACACGAGATGCTGTGTGTGTGTGTGTTTAATGCATATAGCTAGGCAAAGTATTAAACACGGAAACCATGATCAATATTGGCCCCTGTTTCCCAGGTTTACATGAAAAGGGGTGTAAGGGAAGCACTGTTTACAGATGTGGGCGCAGAGCTGAGGAAGCCAAAGGTATTGGCTAGTGCTCAGGGGCTCACACACGAGCGGAAAGCAGTCTCCAGCGCCAGGCCTGGGGGGCCCGCAGAGCCCTGGCCTCGGGAGAGGTGATCGGGCGGGAGCTGTGACTGCAGCGACACTGAGCTGTGGCCCAGGAGCGGCCTGGTGGGCCCCCGGGGAGCGGGTGAGTGCCCCGGGCTGCCTTCTCCCTGCTCCCACCCTCCGTCCTCCCCCCGACGTAGACACGAGCGCCAGCAACAAGGACTTGGCTGATGCAACCCACAGGAGGAGATGCCCCAGAGCCCAGGGGGAGGGCCAAGAGCGGAGGGGTGAGTGGAGAAGAAGAATCAGCTACAGCTGAGCCCAAATCAGACTTGCACAGCAGTGAGGCAAACAGCGTGATGTCGGAAAGGAGGCAGGAAGAGCACCGGTCGCCGAGTCCACAGCTTCACCGGCAGTAAGAGAAGAACCTCTGCGGTTTCACTCAGCACGCGGGACGAAAAACACCCCGACCCTTCCCCGGGCAGGGGGCCCGGAGCAGAGCGAGGCTAACCGACTCCTTCCAGGTGACAGTTTGCCCTGGGTGTTGCGACACACGCTTTGTCCACTTCCTCTTCTTCCTTGCCCCCCTCCCTCAGGAAATAGAGACGCCTCGTTCTCAGCAGACCCGCTGCCTCCCTTGTGGGGGCAGCTCTCCCTGACTCTGACACGGAGCAGTGAGCGGGTCCCAGGCTGTTGGGTTCTACCCCGGGTGGGTGGATGGATGACCCAAGGCTTGCGGTTGCGCCCACGCCATTGCCCAGACCAGTCACGGCGCGCCCTCACTGGGCCCTGCTTGACACGCGTGAGGGTAACACACGCGTCCCTGTGGTGCTGGGGACCCGTCTCCTGTTGAGGGTAATTATTCAGTGGCCTCTGCGGGAATGAGCGGTTTAGAAACAGATGCCAGGTCTGATTAGCAGGCGCGTCAATCTCAGCCTGACTGTTCTGGAGTCTCAGTTCTGCGCTCCTTCTAGGTGGAACGCCCCGGCTGCAAAATTTAAAACAGGAAGCGTGACGTGCCGGGTCTTCACTTTGAGACAAGACCACAGTGTGTGTATCGTGGTGCTGAGCAGATTCATCGAGATGATTTGTTCGGCAAACAGTACTTATTGAGCTCCTGCTGTATAAACTAGGTGAAGGAACGTGAGCATGTGCGTCAGATTCCGAGAGCTGCTGTAACAAACTTCTACAAACTGGGTGGCTTACAACAAAGGGAGTGTTTCCTCACAAATCTGGAGGCTGGAAGTCTGAGAACAAGGTGGTGTTGACAGGGCCACGCTGGCGGTGTGGTCCATGGGGTGGCTGAGCGCTGAACACTTGCCCTGCTTTTCTTCCCGCGGCTGGCAGTTCCCTGTTCCCGGGAGGCTGCTCCGACCCTTGCTTTCACCTCTCTCGGCCGTGTGTCAGTGCGTCTCTATGTGTCCCCTTGTCCGAATCTGACTCTCCTTTCTCCTGTGTGGGTACCTAATCCAGGAAGATTTCATCTTCAGATGCTGAACTGACTACATCTGCAAAAACCCCATTTCCAAATAAGGGCATGTTCTGGGGTTCTGAGTAGACAGGAATTCTGGGGACATCTTGTTTAATACAAGGCTTTCCAGGTGCACAGTGGTAAAGAATCTGCTTGCCAATGCAAGAGACGCGGGTTCAATCCCTGGGTTGGGAAGATTCCCTGGAGGAGGAAATGGCAACCCACTNTGGTGTAGGGCGACTGTGGAACACACGCCGGACCTCAGCTCAGGGCGCCCGTGGCACACAGCCTGGACCTTGGCGCAGGGTGACCACAGCACCTAGCCCGGACTGCTGCAGAAGGCTACTGTGGCATACAGCCTGGACCTAGGAACAGGGTGACTGCGGAACACAACCCAAACCTCAGTGAAGAGTGACCGAGGCACATAGCACGGACCTCGGTGCAGGGCGACCCTGGAAAACAGCACGGACCTCGGGAGATGGCGACTGCGGCACACAGCCCAGACCTCAGCAGAGAGCGACTGCAGCACAGAGCGTGAAACTCGTCGTAAGCCGACTGCAGAACACAGCCCAGACATCGGTGAAGGGCGACTGCGGCACACAGCCCGGAACTCATTGCAGGCCGACTGCGGAACACAGCCCGGACCTCGGCGCAAGACGACCACAGCAAACAGGCCGGACCTCGTCGCAGGGCGACCAAGGCACACAGCCCGGACCTCGGCGAATGGTGACCGTGGCACACAGCCCGGACATCGCAGAAGGCTACCGCGGCACAAAGCCCGGACCTCATAACAGGGCGACCGTGGCACACAGCCCGAACTTCAGTGAAGAGCGACTGAGGCACATAACACGGACCTCGGCGCAGGGCGACCCTGGCACACAGCATGGACCTTAAGAGAAGGCAACTGCGTTACACAGCCTGGACATCAGCGCAGGGTGACTTCGGCCCACAGTCCGGTCCTTGGTGCAAGGCTACCATGGCACACAGCCCAGACCTCGGCGCAGGGCGACC
>SJYV01023218.1:95744-148324 GCA_006410875.1 Neotragus pygmaeus | reverse complement strand
GAACCTCAGTGAAGGGCGGCCACAGCACTCAGTCCAGAAATCTTTGAGGGCAACCGCGACACAGAGCCCAGAACTCATCGCTAGCAGACAGTGGAATACAGCCCGGACCTCGGCACAGGGCGACCACGGCAAACAGGCCGGACCTCGGCGCAGTGCGACAGCGGCACACAGGGCAGACCTCGGCGCAGGGTGACCGTGGAACACAGGATGGACCTCGGCACAGGGCGACCATGGCACACAGCCCGGACCTCTGCAGGAGGCTACCGTGGCACACAGCCTGGACCTATGAACAGGGCGACCGCGGAACAGCCCGAACCTCAGTGAAGAGCGACCGAGGCACACAGCATGGACCTCGACGCAGGGCGACCCTGGCACAGAGCACGGACCTCAGGAGATGGCGACCACGGCACACAGCCCGGACCTCAGCAGAGAGCAATGGCGGCACAGAGCCCGGAACTCGTCGCAAGCTGAACACAGATCACAGCCCGGACCTCGGCGCAAGGTGACTGTGGCACAAATCCCGGACCTCGTCACAGGGCAACCGCAGCACACAGGATGAATCTTGGTGCAGGGTGACTGCGGCACATGGCCCGGACCTCGGTGCAGCGAGACGGCGGCACACAGCCCGGACATCGGCACAGGGCGACCGCGGCACATATCCTGGCCCTCGGCGCAGTGCAAACGAGGCACATAGCCTGGACCTCAGTGCTGGGAGACCGCAACACACAGCCCGAACCTCAGTAAAGGGTGACAGCAGCACACCGCCCGGAACGCGTCACTAGCTGACTGCGGAACACAGCCCGGACTTTGGCGCAAGGCGATGGTGGCACATAGCCTGGACTTCCACGCAGGGTGACTGCGGCACACAGCCCGGACCTTGGCACAGGGTGAACGCGGCACACAGCCTGGACCTCAGTGCAGGGTGATTGCGGCAAACAGCCTGAACTTCATTTAAGTGCGACTGCGGCACACATCCCGGACCTCGATGCAAGGCGACCCTGGCACACAGAACAGACGTCAGCAGATGGCAACTGCGGCACACAACCCGGACCTCGTCGCAGTGCGACTGTAGCACAGAGCACAGAACTCATCACTAGCCCACCGTGGAACACAGCCCGGACCTAAGCGCAGGGTGACTGCGGCACACAGCCTGGCCCTGACATGGGGCGACCACACCACAAAGCCCAGACTTCGGCGCAGGGGAACCGTGGTACATAGCCCAGAACTCATTGCTAGCTGACCACGGAACACAGCCCAACTTCAGCGTAGGGCGACCACGGCAAAGACACCAGAACTCGTCGCTCACCGTCCACAGAACACTGCCCGGACCTCAGCGCAGTGCGACCGTGGCTAACAGGCTGGACTTCGGTGCAGGGCAACCATGGCACACAGCCCGAAATTGAGTGAAGGGCGACCATGGCACACAGTGCAGACTTCGGGGCAGGACGACCCTGGCACACAGCACGGACCTCAGCAGATGGCGACCGCAGCACACAGCCTGGATCTTGGCGTAGAGCNAATAAAAAGAAGAAAAGAGCACCGACATCATGTTGGGAGAGTGCAGAAGGGATGGGATTGCTTCCTCCTGGGACTGGAGCAGACTTCTTGGAGGAAGTGATGTTTGGGCTAAGAGTAGGAGGAGGATGTGGGTGGGCAGAGATGGGAGAGAAGATTTCACAGAAAGGATTATCATGAACAAAGGTGAGAGAAAGCACGAGGATTCAGGGCAAGGTAAGTCCTTTAGATGAAGTGTGAAAGGCTGAGAGAGGGGGCTGCAGAGAGACCCATGGAGTCTAGCCTTTAGAGCTGGAAGGGCTGAGGGATGTGGAAGCTCTTTTCTCAAAGGAGGAAGTCAAGGTTCCAGGAGGAAAACAAAGCTCAGATTGCCAGACTCCAGACCAGTGCTTGCTCCACAGCAGGTTGGAAAAAGGTCAAAGGGTCTGGCTGTGGGGGTGATGGGAAAGCCTTGAAGATGTTTGAGCAGAAGTATGATATGGTGTGGACTACCTGGGCATTTGATCTTGTATCCTGCGCGCCAGAACCCCAGGGCAGTCCGAGACAGTGAGGGGCAGTATTACACAGACCGGGGCTATTGTGACTGCCCCTACTGGTGCGCTGTGGGCCAGTGCTGAGTAACCGTCTCCCCCAAATCCTGCTGTTGTGTGTTTAGTTGCTCAGTCGTGTCCAACTTTTTGTGACTCCGTGGACTGTATCCCTCCAGGCTCCTCTGTCTGTGGGATTCTCCAGGCAAGAATACTGGAGTGGGTTGCCATACTCTCTTCTAGGGGATATTCCCAACCCAGGGATTGAACTCAGGTCTCCCCCATTGCAGGTGGCTTCTTTACCATCTCAGCTACCAGGAAAGCCCCCCAATCCTGCTAGAAGCTAGTAACTAGTCTCCTAGGAAACTAGTGAATTTCCTTCTCCCATCACAGGTAAATTTCCAGACTTTTAAAAAACAACTGGAGGCAGTATGTGTGAAGGAGGTTAGGAACACAGCCCCGGGAGTCAGACAGATGCTAGCTGAACCCACTTCTTTCTGCTATAATTTTCTTGGTGTCAAAAGAGGAATGCAGGGACTTCCCTGGCAGTCCAGTGGTTAAGACTCCTCTCTTCCCCTACCACATGGGGGCTTGGGTTCGATTCCTGGTTGGGGAACTGAGATCCCATGTGGTGAAAAAAAAAAAAGGAATGCAGTAGGACTCTCCTACAGATTAAGTGAAATACCATCTCAAAGAGAGGAGAGTACTGGGCATTTAGAAACTAGTGTTTTGTGTGTTCAATGTCAGGACACTTGTGGGTATTCCCAGGATGGCTCAGCAAGATGTTTTCTCTAAAGTAGCAGCCCAGCTGGGGCAGTCAGCACTGGCACTCGGGCTGCAGATCCTGCCCTTTGTCTAGAACAACAGAGAAACCAACGAGAGCCCAAAGGCCAATGTCGGGTATCAGGCAACTGAGTTTTGATTTTTGAAGGCCCTGCTTAAGTTGGAAAAGTTTGCTGCTTGGGACTGAAGAAGTCAGACCTTTCTCTTTTTTCCACAAATTATTATTTGCCTGCCACGCCTCCTGTGGCAGGGCATTTCCCAAATGATGTCCCCATGTGGAAGTAACTGAAGCCCCGCTCAGGCTGTGTAACTCCTACCCTAGGCATGGCCCTTTGCGATCTATTAGAGCTTTTTTGGTACATGCTTGTGGCAGGATCTATTTTTGACATATGAATGCATTTGCTTTTTTTTGTTTGTTTCCTATTCTCCAGTCCTTATGCTCTAAGCCAATAGCCTAGCTCTTCAAATTCCTGGGGCAAAGCAGGAGTTGATTGAAGAGAGGGCTCTTGTTTTGTAAAAGTCAGAGTTCCTTGAAAATGTGATGCTGGCTGGCTTGGAAAGTAGGGACTGCCTTGGAAAGCACTGAGAGAGGGAGAAGACAGAGGCTTCATGAGCCTGGGATGGGAGAGGGTAGTGGGTTCCTCCAAAGGCATCCCAGCGGCCCATTTCTGGGAGAGAGAACACAGCCTCAGAAAGCTGGCAGAGTGTGGGATAGCAGAGTTGCTCTGGCCTAAGGGACTGTAAGGCTGGGTCTTCTGGCACATCTTTTGGAACAAGTAGGGCAGGTAGTGACCAGAGGGCCTGTCTGAGGCTTGGTCCTGTCCAAGATGCCAGTATCCTGGAGCAACCCTGAGGCAAGGAGGAGACCTGGTCTTGCCTGTTTAGATTTCCAATGGTTTAGAGGTGGGTCTTCAGAGCTGGACTTAAACTTACTTAAAGAAAATAAAAAGATTCCTTGGCCACTTGAGTGTGAAGATTGCGCTTAATACCTGCCGCACTCCATTTGAGTCACACAGCCCTGGGAGGGAAGTGGGCAGGCACTGATGACTCTGTGACAGGTGAGTAAACATGCTCCAAGAGGGCAGTGGAAGCTCACACAGCAGGGCGGGGAGGCAGGCAGGGTTCCATCTGTGGTGCCAACCCTGCTTCAGGGTAGGACTGTGCTTGTGCCTTGAGATTTTCTCTAGGGACCCAGGGGAATGTGGATGGACAGCTTTCAGCTGAAGTCATTCTTTCACTTTCCATTTGGTCACTCGTTCAACAGGGATATAGACCACTTCCTACACCTGGAGGCAGTGCTGGCTGAGTATTTCAGTGTACTGATAGGCCATATTTTATTTTTCCATTCATCAGTTGATGGACATTTGGGTTTTAACACATGCGTGCGTGCTAAGTCACTTTAATCATGTCCAACCCTTTGTGACCCTGTAGCCCTCCAGGCTCCTCTGTCCATGGGATTTTCCAGGCAAGAATACTGGAGTGCGTTGCCATGCCCTCCTTTAGGGGATCTTCCTGACTCAGGGATTGAACCTGAGTCTCTATGTCTCCTGCATTGGCAGCTGGGTTCTTTACCACTAGTGCCACCTGGGAAGCCCGAGTTTTAATACATTTTAGCTATTATGAATAAAAGCTGCTGTGAACATTCATGTACAAGTTTTTGTGTGGACATATGTTTTCAGTTCTCTTGGATATATACCTAGAAGTAGAATTGCTGAGTCACGTGGTAACTCCGTGTTTAACTGTTTTCCAATCCCTACAGCACTTCCCATTCCCACCAGTAGTGTATGAGGGCTCCGGTGTCTCCACATCCTGCCTGTTTGGCTATAGCTATCCTGGTGGGTGAGGTACTAGCCCACTGTATGTTTAATATAATTTCCCTGATGAATGATGTTGAGCATCTTTTCATGTACTTATTTTCATGTACATTTGGTATATCTCTTTTGGAAAATATCTATTCACATTCTTTCCCCATTAAAAACAATCAGGTAGGTATCTTTTTACTATAGAGTTGTATAAGTTCTTTATATATTCTAGATACAAGTCCCTTAACTAGATATGTGATTTACAAATATTTTCTCCTATTTTGGGGGTTGTCTTTTCTTTTTTTTAGCTCAAATGTTTTAAATTTTGATGTAGTTCAGTTTTCCTTTGTGCACATGCACACACACTTTCAGTATCATATGTGAAAAACCATTGCTTAACATGAAGCTACAAAGATTTACTCCTGTGTTTTCTTCTAAGCATCCTATAGTTTTAGCTCTTACATTTAGGCCTATGACCTATTTCCAGTTCTTTCTTGTGTATGATGATGTGGCTGTTCAGTAGTATCAGCACTGTTTGTTGTAAGGACTAGTCTTTCCCCTTTGAGTTATCTTTTTAAAAAATTAATTTATTTTTAATTGAAGGATAATTGCTTTACAGAATTTTGTTGTTTTCTGTCAGACCTCAACATGAATCAGCCATAGGTAAACATATCTTGACTCCTTTGTAAAAAATCTGTTTACCAATGATGTAAAGGCACGTTTCCGGACTTGCATTCTATTCCATTGACCTGTGCCTATCCTTATGCCAATGCCATGCTGTCTTGATTACTGTAGCTTTGTAGTAGGTTTTACGCCCCCTTCTCCAGTCCCTTTCCCCAGGCTATGGGCAGGTGCACCAATGGCGGAAAGAGGCAGCTGCTCTTTTTAATTGATGCTGGGGCAGCAGATGCATGAACACTTCCATTTGAACCAGGGCTCCCTAGCCCCTTAAAAGGTATCACCCCAGCCATAGCCTTCTCCAGCCTCCTCATTTAAACTCATGGGCCTGAAAACTTCCGTCGCAAAGAGACCGCCTCAGTCTACCTTAGAGACAAATATACTTCTGCTCTTGGCTGCTTCCTCCAGCCGTGCGGTAGCTCCCTAGCTGTCAAGACCTCTGCCACTTCACCCCTCTGAGCTGCATTTACTTTGACAGTATTAATACCCACCTCTCAGGATTGTTGAAGAATAAATTAGATAATGTGTCAAGCACTAAGTACCTTAGAAGCATTTACCCCGGTGAGATATGTACTGAGCTTCATTTTTAAGGTGGGGAAATCGAGGCACACAGAGAAGAGCCTGCAGATCAGGACACCATATTATTTCGTGGCAGAGCCCGAACCCAAGCCCACTCCGGTCTTCGGGGCCTGTGCGCCCCCGCCGAAATTGCAGAGACGACGGCCCCCGCTCAGGGCATGTTCTGGGGGGAAGCCTGTTCCTGCCGGGTTTCCTTCCCAGCCTCTTTTTCCCTGGCGGGCCGTCCCCAAGGAGGTCTGGTCGGGCAGGGAGGGAGGCAGGGGTCCTCCGAAGGCCACCGGGCCCGCGGCCGGCGCGCCTTCCCAAACCCGGGCAGCCGCGTTCTGCCTCGGTGGCCCCGCTGCTAAGGACGCGGCCTGGGATGTGCTGNAAAAAAAAAAAAAAAAGTGATCAACGCTAGTACTGAAAAGCTCGAACAATACCGCGACGCATGAAGTAAAAACCGAAAGTCCTTCCAACCTGTCTTTCCCCAAACTTCCTCTCCAGAGATAAACACCCTTTACCATTGGTATGGAGCCTTCCAGACTTTTTAATATAGCAATTTGATTTTAAAAAAGTTCATAATCGAAACATAATATAGGTCCTCCCTCCCTGCAGGCTGCAATCCTGTTACGCATTCTGGTCTCTCACTTGCTTTCTTCACGTAAAAATGTGCCTGGAGATCTTTACACGTTATCAGGTCAAGTCCTTTTCAAAACCATATAATAATATTCCAAAGCACCAGGGTATAATAATTTTTAACTTAACCTTTCCCTTGCTACTACTAATTAAATGCTTGCTACATGCCAGGTCTTTAAGCACCTTACCTGTACCGTCTCATTTAATCATCGTAACAGAAGGCAAGTGTAATAATTTTTTTTTTAAGGAATGAAGAAACAGGCCCAGAGAGGTAAAGGAACTTGCTTGAGATCACACAGCTAGTAAGTGGCAAAGTCAGGATTCAAGTGGACTTGACTCTGAAGTCTTATTCTTCTCCCAAAGCTCAGTGCCCAGCTAGATGTATCCTTTCCATCACTGAGTGTTGGCAGGGGAGCTCTTTCCCTACCTTGCTATATATATACATATGTATTTTAAATCTCACACACAAGCGCTACATCTTTTTCTGTGAGATTCTGCTGGTTTCATCATGGTGATTCTAGACTAGTGACTTTGATCTGAGGATTAAGTAATTGAAATTGTATTGCATTAGTTTGTTAAAAAACAAGCGTTAGTGGGTATGAAGTGAAAAGTAATTCTTCTACTCCAGATTTCTAGTTTCCTTATGAGAGAGGAAACTGCTGTTAGTAGTTTCTTGTATATCTTTCTAGATATTTTCAATGCATACACTTTGCCACATAAATAGTAGCATACTCCACAGGCTTTTGAACCTTGCTTTTCCCCCCGCTAACATTGTATTTGGAAATCAATTTGTATTGGCATGTACAGATCGATCTCATTCTTCTCCTTGTTTTTTTCTTTTTTCAATTCAATTTTGTTTTTGAAATAGGTAATACATTCAAAAGATTCAAAAATCAGAATCATTGAAAGAGGAATATATTGAGAAGTCTTACTCCTATCCCTATCTCCCCTGTGGATGTTCCCCTTCCACCTTGAGCATCTGCTTTTATTAGTGTCTCTTTCCAAGGTCTCTTTGTATGACATTCACTATACTTCTTAAAATGTTTAGCTATCCTACTGACAAATGTTTAAGTTTTTCAGTTTTTTTTTTTTTTTTTTGGTGATCCCATAAAAAAGCTGCAGCAAACGTACTTGGTACATATGTGTGAGCATGTCTGTAAGAAAAATTCTTAGAGGCAAAATTGCTGGCTCAGAGAATAAGTAGATTGAAAATGTGAAACTTATTGCAAATTTGTCCTTCAAAGAAAGTCGTACCCACTTATACCCCTGTTGATAATTCATGAGCATGCTGGTATCTCCATTTCTTTGTCTATACTAGGTATTATTACATTTTTTATCTTTGCCAGTCTGCTAGGTAAAAAATAATTCATTGTTTTAATGACTGAGACTGAACATCTTTTAAAACATTTAAGTCATTTGTGTTCTTTTTATGATCTTTTTTTCAGTTGGGTTGTTGGACTTTTTCTTCTTGGTTTCCAAGAGTTCTTACATAATATTATGGAAATTAGCTTTTTTCCAACTTACCATTGTCTTTTGATTTGGTTTTTGTTTTGTCAGGCAGAAAATTTTACATTTTGGTGTAGTTAAACTGATTATTAATTTTGAAAAAATTCATCAGATGTGTATTTTACTTAGAAAGATCTTAAAAATATTTTTTACGTTTTCAAAAATATTATTCATGTTCTCTTGCATATGTTTCTAATTTTATTTTTTAGTGTTTAAATCTTTCATCTTTTCAGAATCTGTTTTAGTATAAGGAGTGAGGTAAGAATTTAATTTTTCTCCCCAAAATGGCTAGCCAGTTGTTCCAATGGTATTTACTAAAGAATCAAACATTTTCTCATTGTTTTGAAATGCCATCTTTATTATATACCTAATCCTGATATATGTTTGTGTCTATTTCTAGACTCTTTATTCTCTCCATTGATTGGTTGGTCTATTCATGTTTCAGTACCAAATTATTTTAATTACTGGTGTTTTATATTTTAAGGTGTAATACGATAATCGCATGCCATTATTCTTTTTTTCCCCAGAATTTTTCTGGCTATATTTATATGCTTATTTTTACATATAAACTTAAGATTTACTTGTCTTGTTCCAAGAATTATTCTTTTGATATTTTTGGATTATGTTACATTTATGACATAATTTAAGGAGAATTGATATCTTTATTCTCTTCTGTCAAGGTCATAATATGACTTTCCTTTACTCTGGAGGAGAAAATGCTCAGCAAATATTTATTTTGTTCTGTTATATTTTGCAGCATCTTGGACATGGTGGGGCTACCTAACTGGTTCTGTCCAGTGAAATATGAGTAAAGGGAACATGTGACGCTTTGGGGGTGAGACAATGACACTCTCATGTGTGGTTTTCTCTGTTTTCTTCCTTTGCTTTGGTTATTATAGAAGCATGAGGTATTGTAGGATAAGCAAGCCTATCGCTGAACCTCATAGGAGGACAGCTGCTTCGGTACTCAGCTGACTTCAGGTGTGTTAAACCCGGGGTTTTGGTGCTGGTTGTTTCTGCAACATCATTTAGCCTATACTGCCTGGTGCATCTTCGGTAGTGCTTTAAAGCTTTGTTCTTTTAGATCCTGCTCATTTCTTCTTAGGTTTCTTTCTTTTTTTTGTTGCTATTATATATGAATTTTTTTCCTTCCTGTGTATTTTCTAATGGCTTGTGATTTATATATAGGAAAGCTGTCAGTGTTTATTGTATTACATCTGTAATTACTCATCTTATGGAAACTCTTAGATTTTCTAATAGATTTTCAGTTGATTATTTTGGATTTACTTTCCTTTTAAAGTTTTAATTTTTTAAGTTGAAGTATAGTTGATTTATAATATTATATTAGCTTCAGGTGTATAGCATAGTGATTCAGTATTTTTACAGATTATACTCCATTAAAAGTTATTAGGGGATAATGGCTCTTTTCCCCTCTGCTATACAATATATCCTTATTGTTTATCTATTTGATACATAGTAGTTTGTATCTTTTAATCCCATCCCCTATTTTGCCCCTCTCCTTTTTGGTAACTACTAGTTTGTTTTCTATGAGTCTGTTTCTATTTTGCGTATACGTTTGTTTGTATTGTTTTCTGGGCTCCACATATAAATAACCTTCTTTTTCTTATTTATTTGCCACTCTGGAGGTTGATAACTAAGTGTTCTAGGGCTAGGTGTATTTTCTGTATTTGAAAAACAATTATACCATCTTTCAAAAAGTTGAGAGCTTTCCCACATACACCAAAAGCTGGAATCCTAGCTTCATGTGATTAGACCACACTGGGCTGGTATTCCTGCAGGAGAAAATGCACTGGAACTCATGAGCTGCTGTCCTAAGACGGGTCAAGACCCCAGAATTTAACCTGTCCCTATTTTTTTTAAACCTAATTCTCTTTACTTTTTTCATTACCTGTGTGGCCCCTGAAGGCATTTGAGTTTGTAACCTTGCCGGTACTTTCAGAAAGAAATTAAGTTAATATTGATGGATAGTGGATATTCTTGACTTATTTCTCATTCTAATGGAAATGCTTCTAGTATTTTACTGTTAAGTATGAAGCTGGCTTTTTCCTCTACATTTTATTATGAAAAATTTCAAATATCAGAAAAGTGGAGAGAATTGTATATAGCAAACACTCACATACCCAGCACCTGGTTGCTACAATTAACATATTATTACATGTTTTATTACATATCTATCCATCTACCATTCGCTTCATCCATCCATCATTCTATTTGATTTTTTTGGATGCATTTCAAAGTGAGTTGAAGACATGAGTGCAATTTACTTCTAAAAATTTCAGCATGCATCTCATTAACCAGAGTTCAATGTTTGAGATGGTTCCTTTTTTTTTAGGAGGGTAAAATTTACATCCAATTCAACGCACAGATCCTAATTCTCCCATTCTGTGAATGTAGACGAATTCATACACTTCCATAACCTAAACTCTTATCAATATATGATATTACTATAATTCCAGAATACTGTTGTATTCATTCCTAGCTCAGACCATGCTGACACTTCAGTTCCCATCCCTCAGGCAGCCACAGTTATGATTTTTTTCTTACCCTAGATTAGTTAGATCACTTCTAGAATTTCATATCAAATAAAGCATTCTCTTATGTAAGTTTTATTTCACAAAGTGTCCTGTTTTTTGAGACACATTCGTGTTGCTGTAGATATCAGCAGTCCTTTTATTGCTGAGTCTTATTTCATTTTTAGGAATTGAATGCTGTGTTCCCCCCCAAATTGATATGCTGAAGCCTGAGCCCCCAGTGTGATGACATTTAGAGATGGGGCCCTTGGGAGACAGTTAGGGTTAGATGAGGCCATCGTGGTGGAGCCCTGGTCTGATGCATTAGTGCCTTTATAAGAAGAGACACCACAGAGCTCTCCCCCCCCGTCTTTTTCCTCTCCATGTGCAGATGCAGGGAGAAGCTAGCCATCTGCAACCCAACAAAAGCACCTTCGCTAGAACCAGATCATGCTAACACCTTCACTTTGGACTGTCTAGTCTCCAGAACTGTGAAAAAATAGACTTTTGGGTTGTTTAAGCCCTCAGTCCATGGTATTTTGTTATAACAGCCTGAGCAGACTAAGATATTCATTACATGAATATACTACAGCTTGCTTAACTATTATCCTATTGATGAATACCCAGATACTTTCCAGTCTTAGGCTAATATGAATAAAGGTGTTATGAATATTTATGTAAAAGTCTTTTGGGAACATTTGCTTTCATTCCTCTAGAGAACATACCTAGGAAAATTGCTGGGTTGCAAGATAGGTATATATTTAATTTTGTAAGAAAGTACCCGTCCTTTTCCAAAGAGTTTGGCATGTCCACCAACAGTATATGAGAGTTCCAGTTGCACTGCATCCTAGCCAACACTCAGCATTGCCTAAATTTTGTGTTGATGCTTAGGATGTATAAATCATGTTAATGAAGTATCTACCTATTCCTATTTTATTGAGTTTTTCTGTTTTAAAAATCTGGAATGAATGTTGAAACTTATGAAATCTTTTTCAGCACCTGTAAAATGATCATATGGTCCCTATTCTTTAATTGGTTGTTATAGTGAATTATAGTAATAGATTTTCTAAAATTGAACCAGCCTTGCATTCTTGGGATGAACTCCATTTAGTCATGGTATGTTAGTCTTCTAATATGTGGTAGGAGCCTGTTTGCTAATAATCTGTTTAGACTATTATACAATATTCATGAATAGGATAAGATATTTTCATTTTTGGTTCTTTGTAGGGTTTTGGTTTTGATATTATACTGACTGTGAAAACAGATTTAGAAGCTTTTTAGCAGCCTCTGCTCTCACCAGTAATTTTGGACTTGTGGTTTCTGTATGAATTTTTTTTTTTTTCCAGCTTGTTGGCTGGTTGATTTTTGGCCTCATAAAAGTTACTGGTCTGAGTTCCATCCCTGGATCAGGAAGATCTCCTGGAAAAGGAAATGCCAACCCACTCCAGTATTCTTGCCTAGTTAATCCCATGGACAGAGGAGCCAAAGAATCCAACATGACTGAACACACACACACTTGCTGCCTGTTGTGTAAACACCATGCTTGTAGCCACAATATACTGAGGTAGTGTAGCTAGCAATTAAGAGCACAGGTTCTGAAACCCAGTGGGGTCAAATTCCAGTTCTGCCACTTACTAGTGACAGGGGACAACGGAGGCTCAGTTGCCAGTGACTGGGTCAGAGCACAGAGATAAAGAAGACTTTCAAATCCTCATCTATAAAACAGAGACAATAATGGTATCTTCCTCCCAGGGTAGTTAGGAGATGCAGTGGCAGGTGAAGATCCCAGCAGATATCCTGGTATACCATAAGTGCATGAGAGAGATGGCGAAGCTGGTTTCAACTCCTTAGTTGAGTTGAATCAATCAGACTGTTGCATTTCTCTGCTGATTCTCAAAACTTGTGCAGTGTATTTTTCCCCTAGACACAGTGTAAGAATGTGAGAAAAGGCCATCCACATTTCCCTGGCTGTTCACCTGGGCTGGTGATAGGAGCCGTCTCCCAGACGTGTCCAGCTGGACTCACTCAGACCCATGGAGGGATGTCGTCTCCATCACCTACTCCCTTCACCTGTTCCCACTTTGCTTAGAAAAGGAAAACTGACGAGTACTTTGGAGCAGGCTAGATTATCTGTTTTTGTTCTTGTTTGAATGATTGTTTCTAATTTTAATTTTTTTAAAGCTAGCTCTGAGGCTTCCCTCTTATCATTCTACCTCAGTGGGCGTGAAAGTCTTCCTGGCTTTCCCCCCTGGAGAGGGAAGAAAGGGTAGAGGAGCTGATGGGGGTTGGAGGCTGCTTCATAAGGGAGTGAGCCCCCTACCACTGCAGGTGTTCAAGCAGAGGCAGGATGGCCACAGAAGTCGCAGAAGGGATTCAGGCATTAGATGATGGGGGTGGGTATGGGGAGTGGGGTGGGCATTGACTGGACTATGAAAAACCAATGAGAAGAACTTTAAAGCTGGACAGAACTGAGTACAACTTCCTACCTCTGCAATTCCCTAATAGTGTGATTTCTGGCAAATCACCCCTGAAAGAGCCCCAATTTCCCCATCTATGAAATGGGCACAGACATATCAACTTCATAGGAGGTTGTGAAGAGCAAATGGGGTAATGGGGAGAAAATGCTGTTTCTTTTCACCCCGAGATTCTGTGAAGTAGGGAGGATTCTCCCTAACGTTCAGGAAGATAAATGTTGTTTTTAGCACTTGTCTGTCTTTGCAGCTCAATCCCAATCTTTTTCCACACAGCAAAAGGTATGCTTGGGTTTAGAGGTTTTCATATTAGAAGGTTTAGATTATATGGAAGCTGTGACTGTGGCCAGGCCAGACCAAATATCATGATGAGTGGGTGCTGTCGTGTGTTGTGGTTTCTGTTATATTTAGCTTCACTGTCTGCTTGTCCTAAATTTTGTGAATTAGTTATTGGGGCATTATTGGGGTGTCCAGTTTGGTAAAGTGACCTTCCTTGGACAAGAAATGCAGCTGCCTGGTTGCTTCCTGTGGAGCTGAGGAAAGTCAGATTGGAGTGTTAATTCTATTGTGCTGAAAAAAGAAATACAGCTGAATACCATTGCAAACCATTACATTTTTAACACTTTAACAATTCACGATGCAGAAATTTCCAAGAGAGGAAAGATCTGGAATTCTGAAGGACAAGCCCGTCTTGAGGTTTGATAGTTAAACATTACGTTCTAGAACTACAAGATGTAATAATAAAAAAATTTGGGAAAATTTCCCTATAATGGCAGATGGAGATTAAAATGCATTTGGGGACATTTCCAACATACATGAACAGAGTGGATGAAAGCAAGTCCTAAATGAGCTAACCTGTGGGAGCCAAGCTTTGTCCTCACACCTCCAACTGAGGGGGGCGGCATTCAAGAGGCCGAGGGGTCTTTAGTGAATTTGATTTTAGGGGGAGTAGTAAGAGCTAAACCACCCCAGGTTGTTGAGATAAATTGATTCTGGGACAGAAAAGTAGTTTTGGTTTGGAGTTTCAGTTATAAAAGATGGTGGCATTGGTAAAGATCCATTTAGTATCAGTATGGACACAAAATGATGCCCATTTTGTAGCTGGGGTAAATTGAGGCTCAGAAACACACAGATTTCTAGAGGCTACCCGAGGAGTGAGACATATGTGAGACAATAATGCACATCTCCTTATCCTGGTCCTTACACATGGATCCTCTCCAACTGGATCTCAATAGCCTGTTGTTTGGGCTGGCATGAACCCCACCAGGATTATAGATTCAGCTTCAGCAGGTGCTAATTAGCAATGTGGAGGAGAGAAACCTTCAAATCCTAGCCAAAGGCTGTATCATCTGCCCCATGCCCTGCAGTTGGTCCTCCCAGGAGGCTGAGTGTGGATGACTCTGGGTGCTTTATCCCCCGCCCCGCTGCATAAACAATTCAGAGGCAAGAGTGCCTGCTGGAGGGAGTGTCACTGAGGTGGTGGAATGCTCATTGCTACTTAAAAGCTGTGGGATTATCAGTGAACTGGTACTGCAAGATGGGGGAGGGGTGGCATGCTCTGTACTGTCTAATGCGGCCCCTCCCTCTCTCCTCTCTCCACTTGCCTTGCTGTTACCTCCTTCATCAATTTTACTGAAACTCACCAAATGCTCAGAGTGAATGGATTTCCAGTGGAGACTAGTTGAGTGGCTGAGTTTTGCACCTGTGTTGATGTGGGGCAGAACAGAGGCATGATGGGGGAGCAGAATTAAGACCACAGGTGTGTGAGTCTGGGGAAACAACCCACATCTTGGGAAAGTTTGAAAAGCCCCTCTATAGCTCCCGCAGGCTGGTTACATTTGGCTGACATTATCAATACCCTTTATTTATAGTGGAGGCATCTGAACCTTGAGAGGTTGTTGGATGACTGGTCAAGTGTTAAGATTATTTTCCCATCTGGAGCTTTAGATCCTGCTAGCAACATCCTACCCTGATTCTCCTGAAATCTCTCATGCCTGGAGAGAGACTTGGTGGGCTGCTGGGGGTCAGGTGGAGACCCACTGAAAGATGATTTCCTTTCAAGGGAGAGTAAGGTAGTCCAGGAAGCAGGACATTGCTATGGGTCAGGCCACTCATAGGTTGATCATATTCTGAGGATTTTAGAGGCTGTTTTCTGGAAGGCCGAAACACCCAAGGACCTCTTTGGTACTGGCTAGTCAAAGGCCAGACCACTTCCTGCAGTAGTCCCGAGCTCCTGCCCATCACCCTGTACCCTGGGCCCCGGGCTCTGGGAGTCAGCTTCCATGCCAGCATCCTCACCAGCCTCACATGCATATATTTTTCAGTGGGAACAACAAAAGCACTAGAGAAAAGGGAACTCTTTTCTCTAGAGCATTTATTATTAGGGGCCAATGGTACCCGGAGGTAAAACACTGGCTTCCAAATTCTGCACTGGAAACCAAACCTAATTTAGGCAAGTACAACGTGCTGAAGAAAGATTGCCTCTTAATTTTAGATTCATGTGAAATGCAGGCAGGAAGGCAGAATCTCTTAACATAACACAGGCTTTTTGGTGGTGTAACAGAATAATAAATCCTTGAGGAATTCCCCAAGCAAGGTAAAGTAGGATAATATACATTTCTTAATATTGCAGAAGTTTCCTTAATCTTATTGTTTAAACTTTTCAATAAACCATAATGTTTATTAGAAGTTTTTCATTTCCAACTGTCAGATAATTCCTTTTGCTAAGTTGGGATAAACAGCCCCCAACCCCCAGTGCCTCTGGTTTCAGTTTCCTATGATACAGATCTGACCAGACATTTGATGTAATAGAGAAGTATTGTGTTTTCCACTGTGGTGAACTTAAGAGGTTCAAGTGTGTTAATGCAATTGAATTGATTGTAATGTTTTATAAAAGTTTCTCCAAACGGAAATATTGTTAGCAATTCGACTTCTCAGAGGTTATGAGAGCAGAGATGGAGGTTTGCTTGCGGTGCAGAAAGCTTCTGGTTCAGCACAAGGGTGGACAGACAAGGAGGCTTGGTATTGGGGAGTTCTTTCCCCCTTTTTCTAGAAAGAGACTCATGGGCAGGAAGGGCAGCCAAGGTTTCCCCAGAAAGGTCTGCAGGAGGGACAAAATGCATTTTTATTTCATAAGGGCTATGCATTTGTCCATGGTGAGCACAGCGTGGCTGCTTCCGTATAAAATCTCCTTTGCTGAGCACCCCAGACTGGAACGTCAAGGAGACTACACCAAGCTGGAGATTAACCTGAAGAATTCCAAGCCCCTTTTGCAGGAAAGGGGTGGGACATGGCAGTGATAATCCCAGTGAGAGAGAACTTTTTCTTTAGCAAATGCCCTAGAAGTACCGTTTTTTCTTTGCCGTAGCTCTGCAGGGGAAAATCCTGTCTTCAATAATCAGCACCAATGATGGAGAAATTCATTTTTATCCTCTCTCTCTCTTTTTAAATTGATTTTCCCCCTCTTGAAAACGGCAAATAATTTAACGTTGTTACTCCTTCTGCTCAACAGCAGAGAGGGGGAAAAAGCAAACAAACAAACCTCAATCACAGTAAGGAAAGTGGGAAAATCCCATCCCCTAATGAGGTCTGTAACTGAGCCATTAGTTCTGCTTGAAGCCCCTGTCAGCCCCAGATTAAGCTGAGGGCTGGTCCTGGTGTTTTTAGATTCCTTCCCTGAGCACACTCTGCATACTCTTTCACCACCTGCTGGGTGGTTCCTGCATTCTGGTCTTTCAGAATTAAAAGTAAAAAAAAAAAAAATGGGCCTGAGATGTTTTCCACTTTCTGGGCAGGTGCTGGGATGACGGAGAGGATGCTCAAGGCAGAAGCCTGTTGGTTTTCTACGGCTGAATTCCTGCTCCTCAGCCTTCTACTATTTAGTAAGAGAAGCAGTCTGAATATAATTTTCAGAAAAGATCAGATTGAATGGAGCAATCAGCGGAGAAGGGTTCTGAGCTCACCTTTTGTTATTTCTTCTTTCCTCTTCTTTAAACGATGCTCCAAGCTAGTCAGGACCCAGGGGGTCCAGAGGCACAGTGGGGAGCCTGTCTCCTGTAGGGTCGTCCTTGAGCCTTGAATCTCTTCTCTGTTTTAGAAGCTAGACCTGCCTCGAGGCCTGAGAATGGAATCTACACTGTCCAATACGGTAACAAGTAGCCACATGTGGCTAGTTAAATCGAAGTGCAAGTTCATGAAACAAAAATAAAATTACGATTTGGTCCCTCATGCAGACATACAGATAGCCTTGTGGACACAGTTGGGGAATGAGAGGGGGGGACAAGTTGAGAGAAACGTACACTACCATATGTAAAACAGCTAGTGGGAATTTGTATATGATGCAGGGAGCTCATCCTGGGGGACAACCTAAAGGGGTGGAATGGGGTTGGAGGTGGGCGGGGGGTTCAAGAGGAAAAGGACGTATGCATATCCATGGCAGATTCATGCTGATGTATGGCAGAAACCAACACAACGTTGTAAAGCAATTATCCTCAATCAAAAACAAATACATTTTAAACAATTGTAAAAAAATCAGAGATTTCACCCCTCAGTTGTATTAGCCACAGTTTAAGTGCTCAATAGCCATTTGTGGCTGATGGCTTTTGATCTGTAAAGACCAAAACATTTCCATCATTAGAGAAAGTTTTACTGGACAGTGTCTGCCTGAGGCTGGGCCTTGTTACCCAAGCTGAGGGGCTTGATTTTACACAAGGCATAAAACTGGAAAGCCCACAGAATTTGATGTTCTTTAGATAGCAAGGCTTACTGTTTTTTTTCTTTTTTTTTTTTTAAAACAAAAACTTAAAAAAATTGGCTGTGCTGGGTCTTTGTTGTAGCTCACGAGCTTCTTCTCCTATTGCAGCATGCAGGGTCTTCTAGNGTGGGGTGGGTGGGGCTGGGTATTGGAGAGGGAATGTGTAAGTTTGATTGGGCCCCACCCCTGCCTCCTCGTCCCCAAGGTAAATGTGTACCTGTGTCTCCTATAATAAATCAGACTTTGTGCGATTGATGTCTCTCATATCTATTCTGGAGAGACTTTGAAGCAGACATGTTGATGGAACTTGTTTGTCTATCTACTTATTTTTGTTCCGGTGCTCAGAAGAACATTGTCCTCTGTTTTCCTACTTAGAACCTGCTCTAGTTAGAGCTACAGTGACCTTAAAGAACCAGGTGCACTGCAGGGTCCAGGAATGCAGTGGGGAACAGAGAAACTTCCTAGTACCTGACCACTTATCGAGGGACTGGAAATAGGAATCATACCACTTCATGGTTTTTCCAGTAGTCGTGAATAGATGGGAGAGTTGGACCATAAAGAAGGCTGAGCACCAAAGAATTGATGCTTTTGAATTGTGGTGCTGGAGAACACTCTTGAGAGTTCCTTGGACTGCAAGGAGTTCAAACCAGTCAGTGCTAAAGGAAATCAACCCTGAATGTTCATTGGAAGGACTGATGCAGAAGCTAAAGCTCCAATACTTTGGCCACCTGATGNTTGTGGTGCTGGAGAACACTCTTGAGAGTTCCTTGGACTGCAAGGAGTTCAAACCAGTCAGTGCTAAAGGAAATCAACCCTGAATGTTCATTGGAAGGACTGATGCAGAAGCTAAAGCTCCAATACTTTGGCCACCTGATGTGAAGAGGTCACTCACTGGAAAAGACCCTGGTGCTGGGAAAGTTTGAAGGCAGGAGGAGAAGGGGGTGACAGAGGATGAGATGATTGGATGGCATCACTGACTCAATGGACATGAGTTTTAAGCCAACTCCGGGAGATAGTGAAGGACAGGGAAGCCCGGTGTGCTGTAGTCCATGGGATCACAAAGAGTCAAACATGACTTAGTGACTCAGCAACAATAGCAGCAACAACAACCACTTCACAGCTAACACTGAGCAAGACTGGGGGAGCCTGGAGGAGAGGTGCCCTTGGCTCTCCGGTAGTTGAAGAAGCTTTCCTGGAAGAACCATAATCAAGGAGAGAGGGGAGTGGGTGAGAGGGAGGGTGTTTCAAGCAACAAGAAAGGTACGTGGGGAGGATCCAAACCAAGTTCAGGGTATAGCCTTGTAAACTAGGGAAGGAAATGACAGTTACATCACTAGGGGGGCCTTATTTTCATATTGAAGAGTCTGGACTTGATGTTAACATTTTGCACTTTAAGGTCAGTCTGAAGTGATCTGTAGAATGGTTTGAAGAGAGGGAAGATGGGAGGCAGGGTGTAGTTAGAAGGCTGTGGTAGAACTGACTTGGCCTGGATTGGTGAAGTGATGGAGAGAAATGAGAGGCAGAGAGAGAGACAGAGGCCTCTGGAAAGTAAATTCAGTAGGCTTGGGTGCTGGGATGTGGTGAAGGGCTGCACTCTACTTGAGTGACTGGGTGGGTGGAGGGGCTGGTCTCGGAGATGAGGGCCTTGGGAGGAGGAGCCTGTGGAGATGGGAGAAAGATGAGGGGCTGGATCTTGGACTTGCTAAGTTAGAAATGTCTGCAGTCAAGGCTGGCTTAGGGATGTGTGCCCTGGGCCTAAAGGGGTTCCACTCTCAGTTTAATGCTCTGTTGTCCCTGTCTTGAAATTCGTAATAAAGTTTCCATGAAGGGCCTCGTGTTTTCATTCTGCACAGGTTCTGTGTACAGTTCACTGGAGTGGAAAAGTCAGAGATGCAGCTTTTCATCGGACTCTGGAAGTCAGGGCTGGAGACCAGGTCCCGGGGACGTCAGCAGAGAGAAGCATATTTCAGCCCTGGGAGAAGGTGGGCGTCTGAGGGAGACCAGGAGAACCGAGATGAGAAGAGAATCAAGGGGAGGACCCAAGACACACAGCATTTTAGGGATGGGCTCTCAGAAGGAAGAACCTCCGAAAGCAAAGACCCCGTTGCCACTTTTTGCCTTTGAGATGAAGCACCAAACGTTAGCCATTGTCTGAGGTCTGAGGAGTTTTGGCTCCATCTCAGGTCAAATGAAAATCCAGTCAGCAAATGAAAAAAAGAATTATGAGCAACCGTCGATAGTTATTAATATTGACATCTCAACCTTCTCCAGATTTCAAAGCCCATTCATTCATTCAGCAACTATTTACTGAGTACCTGATGAGTGCCACGGATGGATCAGCAAATAAAAGAGACAAGAGAGCTCTCTGCCTCGCGGAGCTTATTCTCGTGAAGAGAGACAGACCCAACAATCAGCATAATAAATGGATACGTTACATAAGATGCTTCAGCTTCAGATGCTGAAGCTCCTCTCCTTTGGACACCTGAAGTGAAGAACTGACTCATTAGAAAAGACCCTGATGCTGGGAAAGATTGAAGTCAGGAGGGAAAGGGGGTGTCAGGACGAGATGGTTGGATGGCATCACTGACCCAATGAACATGACTTTGAGCAAACTCCGGGAGATGCTGAAGGACAGGGAAACCTGAAGTGCTGCAGTCCATGGGGTTGCAAAGAGCTGGACAGGACTGAGCGACTGAACAGAACTTATATAATATAGTAGAAAGTGCTAACTTCTTTGCAAAAAAAAGAAAATCTCACTTAATTTTTCTTTTTGAACAAAAAATGGCATTTTCCTCATGGTATAGAGCATCATAGATGGGCACTGGGGCTGAACATGGTCCCCAGCTCTGGTTTCTTTCTCTGCTTCCTCCGTGCTGACTCTATGCTTCGGAGGACCCCCCTACTCTTGTCAGTGGTCAGAAATGCCACCCCAACCCCACTCTCCCTGCAGTGTGAATCCAGCAAAAGAATATGTGGTCTTCTCCCACCTTGCTGGCCAGGGCCTGGAGAGATGCTTGGCAGAGACTAACTCCTCTGCCCTCCTCTGAACCATCCCCCCGCCCCCCGAAAGTTGGCCTTATTCTCATGTCACAACCGAGGAAGACAGGCCAGGAGAGAAGAGGCAAGTGACCTTCCTAGGACCCTGCACTAAGAAAGCAGCAGGCCTGGGAGCTGGGCCCACGCTCTCTGACAATGAGACTGACACGCTGCCTGCTGCGCTCACAGGGCAGACAGGGCCTAAGCGCTCTGACCCTAAAGCCTGGTCCCAAGGCAGAGCATAAATTAATGGAAAGACATCGTGTCTCCCCAGATCTACTTTAAGACTTAAAGGTGAAAAATTTACATAACTATGAAAGACTTAATCAGAAATATGATTAAGCAACCAGATGGACGTACAAACAGCAATTACTTAGAAATTCAGCATAATCCTTTTTTTCTCTTAAAAATTGAAATATAGTGGATTTACAATATTGTATTATTTTCAGGTGGCCAGCAAAGTGATCGGTTTTTTTTAAGTCGCTCAGTTGTGTCCACGCTTTGCTACCTCATGGACTATACAGTCCATGGAATTCTCCAGGCCAGAATACTGGAGTGAGTAGCCTTTCTCTTCTCCAGGGGATCTTCCCAACCCATGGATGGAACCCAGCTCTCCCGCATTGCAGGCGGATTCTTCACCAGCTGAGCCACCAGGGAAGCCTGTTCTGGTTATGTACATATATACATAAGTAGGCATATATGTATCTGGTTACATACATATATAAATATATGCCTACACTCTTTTTTTTTATTCTTTTCCATTATAGTTTATTGCAAAAAGCTGAATATAGCTGGTGTGCTACAGTCCATGGCTTCGCGGAGTCAGATATGACTTAGTGAGTGAACAACAACAATTATTGCAAGATGTTGAATATAGTTCCCTGTGCTATACCGTACATCCTTTTATCTATCTGTTTTATATATGACAGTGTGCAGCTGTTAATCTCAAACTCCCAATTTGTCCCTCCTCCTCTTCCCCTTTGGTAGCCATAAGTTTGTTTCCTATGTCTGTGAGTCTGCTTCTGTTTTGTAAATAAGTTCATTTTTACTATTTTTCGGATTCCACATATAAGTGATATCATATATTTGTCTTTCTCTGTCTGACTTACTTCATTTAGTATGATAATCTCTGGATCCATCCATAATGCAAATGACATTATTTCATTCTTTTTTTAATGACTGATTAGTAATTAATTGTACATATGTATGTATGTGTGTGTGTATATTCACCTCATTTGCTTTATCCATTCATCTGTTGATGGACACTTAGGTTGCTTCCATGGCCTGGGTATGATAAACAGCAGCACAATCCTTACATTATAGGCATTTAGACGATGAAAACCCCTCCAGTTCAATTCTCACCTGTGATAGGCCCAGCAAGGAGAGGAAGGGCAGGGCTGGGAGGGAGGTGAGGAATCTGTCAGCCTGGAACAGCGTAAGGCCTGGAGAGGGTCTGGGCCACTGATTAACCACTTGACTGTCTGTTCTTAGCTAGTGTCTGCCAACTAGCTAAGCACCACAATTGGTAGGTACCTAATGAATATTCACAGCCTCTTAACAACCTCATCATTTGCTAGTTTAACTCCCTGCTAGTTTTTCTTGGTGATAATAATAACATTGAGTACTTCAGTTCAGTTCAGTCGCTCAGTCAGGTCTGACTCTTTGCGACCCCATGGACTGCAGCACACCAGGCTTCTCTGTCCATCACCAACTCCTGGAGGTTGCTCAAACTCATTTCCATTGAGTCCGTGATGCCATCCAACCATCTCATCCTCTGTCATCCCCTTCTCCTCCTGCCTTCAATCTTTCCCAGCATCAGGGTCTTTTCCAATGAGTCAGTGCTTCACATCAGGTGGCCAAAGTTTTAGAGTTTCAGCTTCAGCATCAGTCCTTCCAATGTATATTCGGAACTGATTTCCTTTAGGATGGACTGGTTGGATCTCTTTGCTGTCCAAAGGACTCTCAAGAGTCTTCTCCAACACCACAGTTCAAAAACATCAATTCTTTGGCACTCAGCTTTCTTTATAGTCCAACTCTCACATCCATACATGACTACTGGAAAAACCATAGCTTTGACTATGTACTTACTGAATGCTAGATAGTACACTAAGAGTTTTACCTGCTTTACCACATTTAATCCCACCAAAACCCCAGAAATAGTTAATTTTTCTCTTCTCCTTTTACAATGAGAGAGATGAGCCTTTGAAGGATGAAGTAACTCTCCCTTGGTCTTGGATAGTGAGTGGTAGAGAGCCCAGATTTAAATCCAATTTTGTCTGATTTTCCAGCCCAGTTTTTTAACCACTGACAGAGCAAAAGCTTTTCTTTTTCCTTAAAAAAATAATATGAAAAACCAAAATGAGTAAAATATACAGCTTGTCACTTTCCCAAACCCTACAAGCACTTTTTGTTTTTTCCTTTTTGAGGTGGCGTCAGTCACCACTGGGAGTAAAAGCCATCAGTTAAGT
Source organism: Neotragus pygmaeus (assembly GCA_006410875.1). Classification (NCBI taxonomy): domain Eukaryota; kingdom Metazoa; phylum Chordata; class Mammalia; order Artiodactyla; family Bovidae; genus Neotragus; species Neotragus pygmaeus. Next base: position 125,057 of record SJYV01023218.1, on the reverse strand, counting down.
AGCAAAATGCACCTGATGCTAAACTTGATTGAGGCTCAGAGCCAAAGAACTTGATAAGGTAGATGCTTGACTGGTTCAAAGGAGCTTTGCGACTGAATGGAGGAGAAAGCTACACAGCCCCGGGACAGAGGCCCTCACTGTCCTCTGCTCTGTGGCCTCTCTCTCTGGAGGGATTTATATGGCTGTCAGAGGCACGGGCCATGCAAGGTTTTCCTAGGTTTCACTGTCATCAAAAGTGCCAAGAGAGTTACGCCTTGAAATGATCGTAACAGCCACCGCTTACTGAAGGGCTTCTGTGCAGGGACTGGCTGAGGCTTTCTGTAATCGCCTGCTTTAATCCTCATAAGAGCTGGTAGGAGATAGAGGTAGTCAGTCCTGTGAAGTCAGTGCGATTTTAATCCCCAATTCACATGACACAAATTGGAGGTTTGCTTAAGAGGGCTTGGGTGACTGTTTGAGGAGCATAGTTACTGAGTAGTAGAGCTGGAATTTGAGCCCAGTGAAGCCTGCCACCTTAGCCACCATGGTGTAAGACCTGCCACAGAACTCAGGGGCACTTCTGAGGTCACTGAGTCTAACTGCGGCCAATGCAGGGCAGGGACCCGCATGAGGTCCGGGAACAGCTGCTCATAGAACTGGAATATGAATTAAACATGTCCTGACTCCTCATCGAGCTCCCTTCCAACCAACCTCCTGGCGAGCTTTTCAGCAATTTACTCTTCAGGGCTTCCTAAAACTGTCCCAGAGGGAAAATTGATGAGTGTTCTGTTCCTAAAGCACTTCCTCAACTCTATATGCAATTAGGCAGTATTATTCAGAGAGCGTGGCTTGCCCCTGCCCACTGGCCAGCATCTTTCAGTTCTGTCGATGACCTCATCTGTAGCTCATGAGTTCATCTTTGTTGAGGGACAGTAGCATGCTTTGGAGAAGGCAATGGCAACCTACTCCAGTACTCTTGCCTGGAAACTCCCATGGACAGAGGAGCCTGGTAGGCTGCAGTCCATGGGGTTGTGAAGAGTCAGACATGAATGAATGACATCAGTTTCACTTTTCACTTTCATGCATTGGAGAAAGAAATAGCAACCCACTCCAGCATTCTTGCCTGGAGAATCCCAAGGACGGAGGAGCCTGGTAGGCTGCCCTCTATGAGGTCGCACAGAGTCGGACACGACTGAAGCAACTTAGCAGCAGCAGCAGCATGCTTGACCAGTGAAACTTCCACCCTTACAGCATCATGCCACCCTAGCATGAGACCAATTAAGACAGTAGATGTTGCAAGAGGGCAGATACACTGAAACCATTATCACAGAAAACTAGTCAATCTAATCACACGAGGACCACAGCCTTGTCTAACTCAATGAAACTAAGCCATACCCTGTGGGGCCACCCAAGATGGGTGGGCATGGTAGAGAGGTCTGACACAATGTGGTCCACTGGAGAAAGGAATGGCAAACCACTTCAGTATTCTTGCCTTGAAAACCCCAGGAACAGTATGAAAAGGCAAAATGATAGGATACTGAAAGAGGAACTCTCCAGGTCAGTACTACCCAATATGCTACTGGAGGTCAGTNCTCCTCTGCCACGTGCTTCTTCTATTGCCTTCGACTTTCCCAGCATTGGGGTCTTTTCCAGTGAGTCGGCTCTTCGCATCAGGTAGCCAAAGTATTGGAGCTTCAGCTTCAGCATCAGTCCTTTCAATGAATATTGAGGGCTGATTTCCTTTAGGATTGACATGTTTGATTTCCTTGCAGTCCAAGGGACTCTCAAGAGTCTTTTCTAGCACCACAGTTTGAAAGCATCAGTCTTTTGACACTCAGCCTTCTTTATGGTCCAACTCTCACATCTGTACCTGACTACTGGAAAACCCATAGCTTTGACTATGTGAACCTTTGTTGGCAAAGTGATGTCTCTGCTTTTTAATACGCTGTCTAGGTTTGTCCTAGCTTTCCTTCCAAGGATCAAGCGTCTTTTAATTTCATGGCGGCCCTCACCATCTGCAGTGATTTTGGAGCCCAAGAAAATAAAGTCTGTCACTGCTTCCCCTAGAGATATGTGTGTCCTAATCCTTGAAACCTGTGAATATTACTTTGTGTGGCGAAAAGGAATGTCACAGATGTGATTGATTTAGGAATCTTGTAATGGGGAGATTATCCTGGATTATTCAAGTGGGTTCCCCGTGTCATCACAAGCATCCTCCTCAAGGGAGGCAGAGGGAGATTTAACTACAGAAGAGGGAGGAGGAGATGTGATGATCAAAACGAGAAGTTGGGAGTGGTTTGAGGAAGGGGTCATGAAAACTTCCAGACCGACAAGGAAATGGATGCTTCTCTGGACCCTGCAGAAGAACTGGGTCTGCTGACACCTTGCCTTCAGCCCAGTGAAACTGATTTCAGACTTCTGACCTCCCTCCCTACAAGGGAGCACATCTGTATTGTTTTAAGCCACACACAAGAAAAATGTGCGGTAATTTGTTACAGCAGCCTTTGCAAATTAATACAACCTCCCTTTTCTAAAAAGATGTTTTACCAATTTGTCCTCTTTTCCCCCCATTCTTGCTACTCCTTGCCATCTGTTGTTTGCATCTCTTCCTAAATCTTTCTGCATCTGTAATGATTTTTATAACATGTATGAACAGCAGCCCATCCCGCTGAGAACTAAGCCCAAGTCCCTAACATGACAGTCCATGTGCATCCGCGTGACCAGCCTCCTGCCCGTGGCTCCAGCCTCATCTCCGGCCTCTTCTTGTCTCATCCACTGTGCTTTCAGTGCAGCCATCCTGAACCTGGGGTCTGCACACCGGCGTCCTTGCTTCCCACCAGACACCTGTGGTTAGGCTTTAGAAAGTCTGTGAGCCCCTGAAATTCAGGTCAAAACTTGTCATGTACAAGTTGTGCGCTGTCAGTGGGAAGGTAAATTGGTACAGCCACCATGGAAACATTATGGAGATTTCTCAGAAAAGTAAATATAGAACTACCGTTATGACCCAGCAATTGCACTCCTGAGTATGTACCTGAAACAAACAGACAAACAAAAGAATGAATTCAAAAAGCTGTCCATCGAGAGATGAATGGATGAAGAAGAAGATGCGATATATATATACCAATGGAATACAATTCAACCATACAGAAGAACAAAATTTTGCCATTTGCACAGCACGGATGGACTCGGAGGGCATTATGCCAAGTGAAGTAAGTCAGGCAGAGCAAGACACAAATACTGAATGATAGCACTTATATGTGGAAGTTAAAAAAATATAACAAACTAGTGATTATAACAAAAAAGAAGCTGACTCACAGTTACAGAGAACAAATTAGTGGTTACCAGTGGGGTGGAGGGAAATATAGGGATGGGGGAGCAGGAGCAACGAACTATTGGGTGTAAGATAAGCTCAAGGATGTATGGCGCAACATGGGGGATATGGACAATGTTTTGTATTAACCTGTACATGGAAACTCACCTTTAAAAATTGTATAAAAATTAAAAAAAAACAACACCTTGTCCTGCACGTGTGCTCATGTGTGTTCCTGGAGACAAGATCCGCAGGGATCTCTGAGCAGCTCCTGTGTCTCTGAGAAAATTGCAGGCCAGTGACAGCTTCTGGTTCCCTGAAACTTTCCTGCTGGTGCAGCCTAGCACACCTCACTCCTGTGTTCCTTTCCCCTCAAATCCCCTCATTCCATTCCTGTCCCCCAGAGAACCCTGGGGGACATGGTACAAAAGGGAGACCCTCCCTCCCCCACCTCCCCTCTTAGCAACACAGATGAGAACCCTCCTCCCATCTTTCTAGAATCTGTGAACCCCAAGGGAGGGACTTGGAGGCTTGAGTTCAAGATATTTTCCCAAAGGACAACATTTTCCTCCCTAAGAGAAATTCTGGTGTCAGCCGTTAGATAATAATTTCCCCACCTCATTACCTAAACCACAAACCTGGAAGAAATAAATGTTATAATGCTGGTATTAGAGCTATGCTTTGGAGGCGAAGAGAATTGGGTGATTAATTCCAACCTGGAGGATTATGGCAACTCCACAGAAGAAATATCACTGGAGCCATTTCTCACTGAATTATAAGGAGGACTTGATAAGAGGAAAAGAAAGAAGGGAATGGGAGAAAGAAAGGTGTGGAGGCAGGAGGGGCCTTGGTGTGGGGATGGGGAGTGGTCTTGTACCCTTTGAATCTTTGGGTGTCTGGGCTGAGCTGTGGCCAAAGAGGTTAACTTGAAGAGGTTAATTCACCAGGGGAGGCCCCGCCTGGGGTGCTAGGGAGAATGGACTTTTGCATGGGCAGTGGAGAGCCACCAAGAGTTTGTGAACAGGAGAATAATATAATCAGCTCTGTGTCTTATTAGCATTTGTCTTCTCAGCCGCAGAGTACATGGCATGTCACAGGGCACAAAAGATGCTTTTGCATGAAGGAGTGAATGCAAGGTTGCCTCTGGGAGAATGAACTGAGTTTGGAAGAGGCTGAAAAGGAGGGGACCCGTGAGTGAGATGATGAGGTTGATTCAGTCTGGGGTGCTAGGGTGGAGGGCAAGGGGCACTGAGAGAGTTATTGCCAGGAGGGATTAACTGGGTAGGGGAGGGGCAGGATGAGGAAGGGAATGTTTGGGGAAGACAGGTTTGTGACCTACGAGAATGGTGGCCTCCAGTGGGGGCCACAGGAAGAGAAGAGGTTTGGGGATGGAGGGATGGAGAAGAAAGTGAGGCATTTAGGAGGCTGGGATCGTGAGCTCTCTCAGGTGCTAGATTCACAGAGTGGGGGTGGGATGGGAAGTGGGGAGGTGACATCTTAAGTTTCACCAGTGATCCGGGTTACGCACCTCCTCCCGCCCTGGCTTTCTCCCGAGAGAAGTCTGCACAGAAGTCCAAGGGCGGGAATCTCATTTGTTCTATCTCAGAACAAACCAGCCCTGAAACCAGTTCGAAGCAGCCATTTTTCATCCCTGTCCTCAGCCACCAGCTCCTCCCGGGAGCCCTCACCTGTTATCTCTCAGCTTGGCATGGCCATCAGTTTGGGCTGGGACAAGGCACTGTATCTCCTGAAGCTTTCCCTGATATGCTATCAGCAATGGGCTCTCACTTCAAGTTACAGCGTTTCTAAATGTCCACGAGAGGAACAACTCAGCCTGATGGAATGTTAATTATTTGGAGACCCTGAAGGTATTTCTGAATTACAGTTAGACTATGGGTACCCCCTAATCCCTTGCCCCAAAGATGCCCTGAGAGCCCTAGAGCAGGAGGTGCATAGGGAATGGTCATGGCCATTTTGGGACATAGCTGGTGTGTCGGGGGTGGGGGGCCCAAGGCAGGGACTGGGGCCACATAGTTTCCTAGGGGTGTGGTGGGTGTGAGCTAGTGATTTGATTCTGTGTCCATCCATTCATTTATTCACTTACCCTCTCATTTCATAGATAGTCATAACAGGCCCATGCTAGTTGCTAGGAATATAAATGTCATCAAAATAGATTTGTGTTATTTTGTTGCTGAGGTGGGGGAATAAATAGGCACTTACGAAGCAGAGGGCTGAAAGTGCAAGTGTGGACTTGGTTTAAGAAGAAGAGGTAGCTAGGTTAAAAAAAGAGGTAAAGGATGTTCCAGAAAGGAGATACAGCTGATACAAAGGTCTTGAGATATGAGAGGAGAAAGTGGGATGAGTTCAGGAAGTCAAGTATTTCAATATGACCAGAGCATAGTGTGCACTCATACGTGTATGTGTGCATGGCCCTCTGTACTTTCACGTAAATATGAACACAAATGTGCATATACACACCAGTACACGTGCATCCTCACAACATGCATTGGACACATGGGCTTATGTATGTGGGTGCATGTGTGTACATGCAAATGCATGTGTGGCTGTGCACACATGTGTACACACATGTGTGTGTGTGTGTGTGTGTGTGTGTGTGTGTAGACGGGTATGCATATCTTGGGTGGGGGAACATGAGAGAGATAAGACTGGTAAATGTAGGCAAAAGAGAATTACAGGCTCTCTTCTACAATGAGTTCAGGTCTTAAGAAACCAAATAGGGAAGGGAACTGCTTCCTAGGCAACCTCTACTGCCTCTCTGGACCTCCTGTCATCAAACAAACCTCCCCAAGGAAAGGAGGCATTGCAGAGCCTGGCCACACTGGCAGCATGAGTTTAAGGAGGGCAGAGACGACACTCGATTCTCAACCACTCAATACATTACCCCGCCCCACATCTCTGTTATTACTGCAAGAGGAAAGACTTGCCATATTTCAGCTTCCTGATTTCTACTCTTGCTCTTCTTCGGTTTCACAACGATGTACCGAGGTGTGTCTCTGCCTGGGCTAGTTGTCCCAACAGCAGACAGAGATGTTGCTAAGTGGAAATTTTCCAGACCAGTGGCTGCCAACCAAGTCAGGCACTTGGGCAAAGGAGCAAGTGGAGGTCAAGGTCCTGCTCTGCTCCACGTGGAGCTCCTGTGCACGCTGGCTGATTATGGGTGAGGGACATTTCCTCCAGAAGACTGGCATCCTGACAGGGCACAAGTGTTGGGGTGTTACACTGCTCAGCCTCCCAGCCCAGCCCAGCGGGGTGACAGTGGCTCGCCTCAGGCCACCTGTGAAGCTTGGCCCTTGGTGCCCACCTTGGTCCTGAGAGAGCCTGGGACCATCCCCCTTGCCCTCCAAGAGCTGCAGGCTCTGGCCTTTACTGTGCGTTTCCTGGGCCATCTCCTGGGAGCCCACTTTATGTCAGGCCCCCTGGGAAGCCACAGCTGCTTCACTCTGTGTGGCTATCCTGGAAGAGGTGGGAGAAGAGACACACAAGCAACTCAAATACAGTGTAGAGTAAGAAATGCCGTAGAGGAGGACTGAGAATATACCTATAGGTGAAAATGTTCAATGCGAAGCTTAACACATGGAAGGTGTTTAATAATGTTTAATTAAAAAATTCAGGATGCAATGGATAAAAGCATGGACTTTGGAGTCAGATTCTGGCTCTGGCAGTGCTGGGAGGCCCGATGGCAATAACAATCAAAATAACATTTAATATTTATTGAACATTTATTTGCAATAGCTATGGGGGTGGGAACATAAGAGTAACAATAGGAGATATTCACTGAGGGCTTAGTAAGTGCTGGACACTGGGTTTAAGCTGTTTACGTGCATTGTTTTATGTGACCCTTAGACAATCCCATGAGGTGTATGTGCTGGGCAGAATAGTGGCTCCCAAAGATGTCCACATTCTCATCCCTGTGAATATCTTTCCTTATAAGGAAGAAGTGACTTATATCTTCAAGATACACTTAAAGATCTTGAGATGGGGAGGCAGTCCTGGATTATCCAGATGGGCCCTGTGTAATCACAATTGTCCTTTTAAGAGAAAGAAGGAGACCAGAGGGGCTTTTCACTGGCAAAAAGGTGGATATGCTGTAGACTCTTATATAAGATTTGAAGATTGTGTTAGGAAGGAAGATGCAATGCTCCATTAGCAATGTCTGCCAAGGATGTGGGAAGGGGGGATGGTGTATATGAGTTAGTTATTTACCATCCCCAAAGAGACCTAAGTAAGGAAACTGATTTGCTCATGCCTTTGCCCATCCTTCTAACAGTAGCATATTGGCCAAGTCCCAGCCCCCAGCTTGATGCTGGTTTAAAGGTGGGTATCTCTGCACCACTGGTTTCCTCTAAGTCTTGGATTCCAGTGCCCACTGAGCTAACCCAGGTCTTTTGTAATTTTCTATTGGAGCTTCCTCAAGTTAGGCTGGTCTGCTGTGAGGCAGTGAGCAGCTTCCTGTAAGCTCTGAAGTCATGGAGAGCATGCTGGACTTGATCAGCAAATCTAGGTTCCAATCTTGGCTCCACCATTTACTACTTGGAGTTGGAAAAAGGAGAAGAGAGAGTGTTCTTGTTTGAGGGATGGGTATAAGCAAAGACAGAAGCATGGCCCATGGTGGAGGTCTCATGGCAGATGGTAACCCCCGAGAGATAGTGAAGGATGTCAACACGGTCCTCTCTCGCTCAGTGTTGCCTTAGGCTCTAAGACAATCAAGAACTTGCCCTTCTGAACAAGTTGTTGGAGTGGTATGCCATTTCCCTCCCTGACCCCACCCACAGAGTGGATCTTTACCCCAAGCTTAAAAAGAGGGCATATGTTACCCCTGGAGTTTGAGGCATACAGTGGATTGGTGTCCAGCATGGTCTTGAGTTTGGTCTGGAGCTGAGAGGCTGGAAGAAGTGGCTGTGGTCACGCTCAACTTCCATAGGCCAGAGTGTTAGGAACAGGAGCCCACATCTCATGGACCAGGGTCATTTAAAAACAATTACCACCTGTGATGGTGGTCAATTTTATGTGTCAGCTTGGCTAGACCATGGTGCCCGGTTACCTGGTCAAATATTATTCTGAATATTTCTGAGTTTTTGGATGAGATTAGCATTGAAATCAGTGGCTGTTAAGCAAAGCACATTGCTCACTGTAATGTGGGTAGGCCTCACCCAACCAGTTGCAGGTCTAGCTAGCACAGAAGTCTAGCTCCCCCAAATTTTGCAGCAGATGGCCTTTGGACTTGAACTGCAACACTGACTCTTTCTGGATCTCCAATGTGTCAGCTCACCCTTCAGACTTTGAACTTGCCAGTTTCCATATTCATGTGATCCACTTCCTTAAAATAAGTCTTTATATATGAGATATACATATATGATAGATGTATATATCATATGGGTTGTGCTCCTCTGGAGACCCCTGACTAGTATCCCACCCATAGGGCTTCCTCCCCTGGGTGAGGCAATCTCAGCAGAAGAAGGCTGCAGGATTACTCCTGGGTGCAGACTTGGGGGGAAGTGGTCATATGGGCCATCCTGTGACTACCCACAGGGTGACGGATGGGATGACAAACACTGTCTGCATTCAAGAGGGACTGCTGCTTTATATTCCCAGTGAGAGTATTTTCAAGCAACCCATGAAAGCCACTTACTCTGAATGTTTTGTGAAAGAATACCTCAGGATATTGGGGGTACCTCACAGGTCTCAAGACCAGCAAGCCCAGTGAGGAGTTTCATGAGAGGCAGGAGCCCAGGTCCATCCTCTTTCCATCTTATCCTGTGGCCTCTTGTGTTGGTCTCTCCTTTCTTTGCTCACCATTACACTTTGCCTCAAAATGTCTTCCTCATCCATGGACCACTACCCACTACCACCCACCAACCATTTGTATCTCTTAGTTCACATTTTCGAGTGAAATCTGATTGACTGATGGCTAGCCAATGGACTGCCTCCCCCGGTCAGGCGCTCCCTCCCCTCTCAATGATAAGCTGGGGCTTGGAGGCGGGGTTGCTCTGGTAACACATGGTGTCTGGGCTGCTCCCTTCTAGGGCTGCAGTGGAAGTTAAGTGTGCAAGAAGACCACCAACAGTCATCAGAGGGCTAGCGTGACTGCAGGCTGCAAAACACGATTATACTGAAAGATGAGGCTTTGAGGGGCATTTGGAGCTAGATCATGGAGGGATCTTGAGTGTCATATCAAGGAGTTTGAAGTTTACCTCCTGTGAGCCAGACTGGTGAAGTAACATTTATCAACAGCCCCATCCCTTCAGGTCACTGCCAGGTGGCTGGCTCATTTGCCTGGCTAAGCAGTCTGACTGAAAAGTGGCAGATAGCTGGGGAACGCTCTGAAGAATGTGCCTTTTTTGATGGACTCCAGAAATGATGCTCAGGCTTTGGAATGATTCACTTCAAGGACTCTTGGCTTTTGTATGTTTCAACTCTCAATTGCAACACTCCACTAATGTGGTTTTTTGCATTGAATTAAAATTAATCCAATACTTGACAACTCTGGCTGGACGCCTGCCAAATATGGAGACTAGAGATGCTTCCTGTAAATTCTGCCACAGAAGATTCTTACGATTCAGGGAACATCTCATTTATCTCACTGCTATGCACTCCTGACCCTAATTCTCCAGAGATTCCTTCCGTAAGATCCTCTTGCATAAACGTGAGCATGTTCCACGGCAGTTACTTTTTCAAATCTGTATAACCTCTGGGGACCAGGATCATCTGAGGTGCAGGGAGAGGGTCATTTAGATGAGCCAACTCTGTTCAAAGTCAGTCTTGGATTTTTTCCAGTAATAATCTCTTTCGTCATTAATGGCCTGCTGGGTGAAACTTATTATATCTCCTTAAAATAATTTGGATGCTAATATCTCCCAGTGACCATTATGTGGGGAACGTAGGGCTGGAGATGGTGGTAAGGACTGAAAGCTGTCTTTTTTTCTACTCTCCTTTTCACAGCTGGAGACCCTCATCTTACGGACTTAGAAAAGCTGCCCTAGCAACTAGGATTTTCATGCCTTTGCCCTCCAAATGCCTTTGATTGGTATCACAAAAGTTCTGCTTTCTGAATGAGGACACAGGATTCTGGGTGAGCAACCCCAGGGGATTCTGGATGAATTTTCCAAAAGAATTCTGGGTAAACAATGGACAGGAAATTGTATTTTTGATCAGATGTGAGTTTAAGGGTTGGCTAAGGAGGCATAAAAGAAGAGGAGGAATCTGGCAGTCAGGAGATTGACTTCTGTTCTAGGTGTGTTGGGTTTCCCTGGTGGCTCAGCAGTAAACAGTCTGCCTGCAGTGCAGCAGAAACAAGGGAGGTGGGTTCGATCCCTGTGTCAGGAAGATCCCCTAGAGTAGGGCATGGCAACCCACTCCAATATTCTTGCCAGGAAAATCCCATGGACAGAGGAGCCTGGAGGGCTATAGTCCGTAGGGTTGCAAAGAGTCAGATGTGACTGAGCACAGCATAGCTAGGTGTATTACTGCTAGCCAAATTCCTTCCTTTCTTCCTTCTTTCAGTCATTTCAGTTCAGTTCAGTCTCTCAGTCGTGTCCGACTCTTTGCGACCCCATGAATAGCAGCACGCCAGGCCTCCCTGTCCATCACCAACTCCCAGGGTTCACTCAGNTATGTTGCCATTTCCTTCTCCAATGCATGAAAGTGAAAAGTGAAAGTGAAGTCGCTCAGTCGTGTCCGACTCTTAGCAACACCATGGACTGCAGCCTACAAGGCTCCTCCATCCATGGGATTTTCCAGGCAAGAGTACTGGAGTGGGGTGCCATTGCCTTCTCCATCTCCCTTCTATTCCCCATTAAATGTTAAATTATATGAAGATAATATTGTAGTCATCTGTGTAAGCCTCTGAATACTTCGTGCAGGCTTTTACACACAATAAGTAGGTAAGTGTGTGTGAGTTGCTCAGTCATGTCTGACTCTTTACGACCCCATGGACTGTAGCCTGCCAGGATCCTCTGTTCATGGAATTCTCCAGGCAAGAGTACTGGAGTGGGTTGCCATTTCCTTCTCCAGGGGAGGTTCCTGACCCAGGGATCCAACCTGGGTCACCTACATTGCAGGCAGATTCTTTACCGTCTGAGCCCTTTACACACAATACGGGGCTCAAAAATATTTTGAATAAATGAATTCAGGAAGTCATGAACCCTTCTTTCTCCCTTCCCCAAGTGCTCAGAACAATATTTTATAACTTAAAAAAAATTTGACCACATCACAGCCCTACTTAACTCTGTTGAAGGATGCTCTTCGTTCTAACTCCCTAAGCACACAGGTTACTTCAGGGCTCACTTGCTAACATCCACTTCTCCAACTGCGTCCATTCTCTAAACCAGGTCTAGCAAAACGTGACTGCACAGCAGGGCTGTCCTGATTCATGCCACCAGACTTTTATTTCCACGACTCCCTCTGCCTGAACTGTCCCTTTGGTTTCCCTTGCCTGGTTTGGCTCAGGAATTACCTTCTCAAGCAAGCTTTTCTTCTATCAGTTCAGTCGCTCAGTTGTATCCGACTCTTTGCTACCCCATGAATCGCAGCACTCCACGCCTCCCTGTCCATCACCATCTCTCGGAGTTCACTCAGACTCACGTCCATCGAGTCAGTGATGCCATCCAGCCATCTCATCCTCTGTCGTCCCCTTCTCCTCCTGCCCCCAATCCCTCCCAGCATCAGTCTTTTCCAATGAGTCAACTCTTCTCATGAGGTGGCCAAAGTACTGAAGTTTCAGCTTTAGCATCATTCCTTCCAAAGAAATCCCAGGGCTGATCTCCTTCAGAATGGATTGGTTGGATCTCCTTGCAGTCCAAGGGACTCTCAAGAGTCTTCTCCAACACCACAGTTCAAAAGCATCAATTCTTTGGCGCTCAGCCTTCTTCACAGTCCAACTCACACATCCACACATGTAGATCCTATGAAGAACTTAGGTGCTCCCCTCCATTTGTGATTAGAAACGAAAACAAGATTAAACCGTAAAATGTTTAAAATGACAACTTACATGATGCTAGATTTAGAACACCGTCTATTTATAATTTTCCTTTCATCCTCTCTTGCAAGTCCCGGTTTTGACCCGAATAGTCTATCCGAAAACTCCACTGCCGGAGTCTCAGGTTGGGTCAAAAGCTCCCTTTCTATGCTTCCGGACACCACTTTCTTGAACAGACTGCAAGTTTGCCTTCCCCCAGCAGGGCGTGACGNAGCAAAGTAATGCCTCTGATTTTGAATATGCTATCTAGGTTGGTCATAACTTTTCTTCCAAGGAGTAAGCTTAGTTTTCAGCTATTGATGCCTACTCCATGTCAGGTCTGGACTTCCCTGGTAGCTCAGACGGTAAAAGCATCTGCCTACAATGTAGGAGACCTGGGTTCAATCTCTGGGTCAGAAAGATCCCCCTGGAGAAGGAAATGGCAACCCACTCCAGTACTCTTGCCTGGAAAATCCCGTGGATGGATGAAGGAGCCTGGTAGGCTACAGTCCATGGGGTCCCAAAGAATCAGACACGACTGAGAGACTTCACTTTTACCTTCCATGTCAGGTCCTGTGCTGGTTCTGAGAAAACAGAGATAGACAGGTCATCATTCTTCTTCAAGGAGATCACAGCTTGTGTATGACTTTTTTCTTCCTGAGCCTCGTTTCTTATCTATAGAGGGAGCAGGTGGGAGTAGAAGGTCTCAGAGGGCTCTTCCAAGGTCAGTGTTCTACGATGGTAAGAGCCTTGATATTGGGCACCTTTTGTTTGATCTCATTCACTAAACTCCACTCATGCACTGCCTCGTGGGGCCGGGATGCTGGCTTGCCGTCAGCATCCTGTCCTTGAGTTGCTCAGGGTCAGGTAGAGCAGAAACACATGTGAGCTGGTGGCAAACAGGCCAATACCTTTGTCCAGAGCCTTGTGGAAAAGTGGAGGAGGGAACAGATAGCTTTGTTCATGGATGCTGATTGTGAAGCTGGAGGTTTCCCAAGTTTCATGGGTTCTATCCTTCTAGATCTCCCAGAAAATCCCAGCCTGATTCCAGCCAACTGTTGTAATCTTTTAACAGGACAAACAAAGGATTGGACAGCGTTTTCTAACTCTTGGAACTCCGTTTCTGACTCGCCTATGGGGAACTGTGTAGAAAAATAGGCTGAGTCTGCACTGAGGTTCTTGATTTTGAGTACCAGGGAACATGCCACCACTTAAAAGCAAAGTGTTTTTCAATACTGTTGACATTTTAAGAGAAATATTTCTTGTTGGGTGCTGGAGAGTATGCCAGTGTTGTTTCTAAGAACAGGAGAGATTGTGAGATAGGAGTATAGAGGTCGATTATGTGGCATATGGGTCTCTCAAGGCAGAGGGAAGGGTCAAAATGACATCCCAAATATTGTCCTAAGGATGCTGTGTCTGTAGTTCTGTCTCAGGCTACCCACAGGAATTCTAACTCGATCTGATTTTTCCCCATAGGTCCTGGGAGTTCCTGGCTATCTTGGTTTGGGTCCCCCCAGAAACAAGGTGTATTGGTGAGGATTCAATCAGAGAAGAGTGGCTGCCACCAGGAAGAAACCAGATGACCATGTTCATCTCTTAGTAGGGTTTTCCTGAACCCCGACTAACACTTTAATACTAACCTTTGTTCTGATTTTTCTTCCTGTAGTATATTTATCTACACTTAAGAGATTTGCTACAAAGACTGAATTTTACACACTGTGGGCTCTGTAAGTTCCAGTCATATTGCCTGATATTGGAGGTTGATGTCTCGAGGGCAGGCATCTGGGAAGGGAAAGATGGATGAAAAGGGAGGGAGGTCAAGGACAAGTTGGAGTCTGCACCCCTGAGCTGGAACCCTGCAAGGATGCAATGAAGTCGGGGTATGGGAGGTGGTCTTCTGTTTCAGAACTAAACACATCCGCCTGACCTGACCATCAGAGACGTGAAGTAAGATCCAGGGAGCTGAACCCAGGAAACATCAGTGAGGGGAGAAGGTGAGGAAGAGGAACTGGGAAGGAAGAATCCAGCCCAAGTGATCCCCCAGAGTGTGATCCCCCGGGAACTCTGGGAGGTAGCCTGAACTCGGCTTTTGGAATTACCTCTGGGCCGAGGAAGCTGGGGAGTTGTCTCTGATGCTGGTTGAGAGTTGCTTCCATCCAGAGAGAAGGCATTTGGGCGGGAAGTTTCAGGTGTTCACCTTTGCAGGCTTCGGAGGGCGGCCGGGACGCGGAGGGCAGGGCTGAAAGGATCCCCTCTACACGGGGGCATCACTTACATGATCTCAGCTACCAAGTCCACCGTCTTCTCCAGCTCTTGCTTCGGCTACAGTGCTGGCAACTCCCTCAGTGTCCTGTGGTCACTTGAAGTGGACAGGGTGACTTCCACATCCACTGTGGTTGCTTTACAAAGTGGTCCTGAAAGTGGGGCTGACCTGGGTTCACTCTCAGGCCTCTTCAGAGATTCGAGGGTAACAGTTGATTGTGTCTTAATTCATCTTGTCTGGCTGTCTCCTGGATTCAGCTGAACATGGCCCAGGAGACATCTGCCAGTTGACTGCTATTTTCTGAACCAGACCTCTTTTCTGACCAAGACCCATTTGTGAGGACTAAGGCTGTGCTCTACGTGGCAGACCTGGGCTCCACTCCATTCAGGCCCAGCAGGACCACAACTCAGCTGAGACTCAGGGCCTCAGAGCTCCCAGGATCTCTGCCTCTCAGAGCTAGAAGGGGCCAGCCTAGTCAACTCACCTATTGCCCTTACTCTACCGACAGAGAAGTGAGGCCCGGCAAGGAGATGGATTTTTCTGGGGTCACATAACCATTGCATGGGGTCCCAGCTTGTCTGAATCCACCACCAGCTGATTTCCTGTAACGCTGTGCTCTGTACCTGACAAAGTGTCTGGGTAGCTGCTCCTTCAACAGGGATCTTGTCATAAGCAGTTGGGAAATCTCTTTTGCAAGTGACTTTCAACCTGTTTCAAAATCCTGGCATTGACCTGACATGCCCTCCAAGAGAGAAGAGCATGGACTTCAGACTTGGATAACCTGGGCTTAAATTCTAGCTCACCTGTGACTCTGGGAAAATTACTTAACCTAGGTGTCCCACTTCTTTACCTGAAAAAAGAGGATAATAAAACATATTTTTCAGGATTGTTGTCCAGATGAAATGTGTTAATATACACAGAACACTTAACACAGTTTCTTGGACATAGTAACTCTCCACTAAGTAGTGATGATAACAATTGTGGCCATTGTCATTGTTAATGTCAAGGCCGTTTGCCTCCAGTGTAGGGGCAGTTGATCATGCTCTGTGTATAAATCTGTTTAATTTAGGGGTTTGATTTTAGGAAGCTCATTGTGACTGTACATCTAAGCCCTACTTCCAGCCCTGCCAGTATCAGTAATAAAAGCAATTCTTTGATCTCTGCCTGTCTTACCCTTTTTATTCTATTTAGTTAGTTCAGATCCTGGATGGGGAAACCAGAAGTATTTATTGGGCCTGCTCAAACCCCAATAATGTTCAGTATGAACATGATGAAAGATTCAAAGAGGGAAAAAATTACCCACAGTTGTGTCATCTGGAGGTAACCTTCTTAAGCTTTTTCTATGTGTGTATATATATATTTTAACCAAAGCTGTATTATGTTGTAGGTTTTATATGTACTTTTTCACGGAAAGATGGAATGAATTCCTTTCCAATAAATATTTTTCGATATGATTTTTAATGGCTGAATGTTTTTCAATTGTCAGAGTCTTCTACGATTTAGTGAACCGGTCTGCGGCTGGTGGTGTGCCAGCTACTCTGTGTTTGCCCTCAAATTCTCTCTTCACCCTCAGGGGCCTCTCTGAACTTCTATGGACCCATCAACAGGCTGCCGTGCCCTAGAACGCTGTGGGTACCCAGCACGGAAGAACGCAGAGCAGAGCGCATGTACAGATCCCGAGGGCAGACGGAGCTATGCCAGGCGCATGCATGCTAAGTGGTTTCAGGCCAGGCAGACTCTCCTAAACTTGCCTATTAGGGTGGGAAGCAGAAGAGCTTAATCCAGGGATCGCACCCAGTTCTCGCACATTGCAGGCGGATTCGTTACCAACTNCGGAGCTATGCCAGGCACATGCGTGCTAAGTGGCTTCAGGCCAGGCAGACTCTCTTAAACTTGCCTATTAGGGTGGGAAGCGGAAGAGCTTAATCCAGGGATCGCACCCAGTTCTCGCACATTGCAGGCGGATTCTTTACCAACTGAGCTATCAGGGAAAAACCCGAGAAGGGGACATGGTTCAGCAAAAAAAAAAAAAGAAAAGAAAAGAAAAAAGAAAAAAAAAAAGGCAATATTATTTAGACATACTTNCGCATGCATGCTAAGTGGTTTCAGGCCAGGCAGACTCTCCTAAACTTGCCTATTAGGGTGGGAAGCAGAAGAGCTTAATCCAGGGATCGCACCCAGTTCTCGCACATTGCAGGCGGATTCGTTACCAACTGAGCTATCAGGGAAAAACCCGAGAAGGGGACATGGTTCAGCAAAAAAAAAAAAAAAAGAAAGAAAGAAAAAAAAAAAGGCAGTATTATTTAGACATACTTCCTCCGTTTAGAACCAAAAGGAGTGAGGAGGGGGGAAAAGGCCGTGTGAAAAAACTTCCAAATACTGTCACACACCTTATCATGTTTAATCGTCACAGCTAACCTGTGAGGTAGGTAACATTATTGGTTCCTACTTTACAACTAAGACTAAAGTTCAGACAGTAAAGTATTTGCCCAGAGTTACACAGCTAGCGAGCCACAAGCTTGGACTAGAAGCTGTACGTGACTCCTGACCGCAAGTTTCCCCTCTCTGCATGAATCCTGAATGTTTTAAATGTTTAGAGTTTGAAGGAAGGTTGCCAGGGTGTGGTGGGCCAGGCTCTTGGCAATTCTAACTGCTGCCCAAGAACCCAGGGAGAGGGGACAGTAAAGGCTGTGAGCAGCAGAGCAACTGTTGCTCAGAGTCTGTGAGGGCTGCCCCCTGAGGCTCCCAGAGGCCCTTGCGCCCACCGCCAGCCCCGACCTTGCCTCTCCGGTCCCTGCCCGCCCCTGGTCCCGCCGCCCCTGTGCCTCTGCAGGTGCTCTTTCCTCTTCCCAGGAAGCTTTCTCTGCCTAGCATCCCTTGTGGGCATTTTCTGTCCCTGAAGGGAAAATAGAAATGCTCGCCTCCTCCACAAAGCCCATCTTGACCCCCTTTGAATCACTTGGATTTCTATGTGGAAGTGAACCACAAACCCCGCAGGAGCCTCCGGCAGAGCCCTTCCCCCAGCTTCAACAGCAGCAGCTTGCCTTTAGAGGGTGTGCAGCCGTTTGTCAAATCACATCAGCAGTAAGGAGTTTTGCCTTTTGACATTGCCCCCTGCATTCCAAGAGTGGGGAGTGGGGGCTCAGGTTCTACTCAAGAGACAGAAGCTCTTCTAGGGAGCCTGCCCACCAACACACACACACACACACACACACACACACACACACACACCAGCTGCAGTCCTAGCACTGTGTGTACACAACTTTCATGATGTTCTTCCCTGACCCTTATAATAGTCCCTGACATCCTTCCCCACCTTTCCATCCCGCTAGGTATCGGTTGGCTATTGCCGTGTAACAAAGCATACCAGAAGCTAGTGGCTTAAAATGAAAGTTGGTTAGTTTTCATGATTCTGTAGATTGATTGGTTTCAGACGAGTGACTCTACTTCCCATACTATTACAGAGGTCACTCCTGTAGCTGCGTCCCATTGCCCAAGATGGTTGGTAGTCTGCCTTGAGCTTCTCTATGTGGCCGCTGATCTCCAGAGGGAAAAACGGTAGCTCTCACAATCACAGGAGTTAAAGCAAATCACAGGTCTACCTAGATTTAGGGGGAGGGGAAACCAGTCTCCACCTCTCGACGCGACGGGCAGCTAAGCACAGAGGGAGGGGAGGAATTGTTGGAGGCCACGCCTGGAGACGAGCTCCCCTCCCCTCCTCTGCCTCAGGCTTGGCTTCATCCTGGAGCAGTCTCCTAACTGTTCCACTGCTGCTGCCCCTTCGGCACTTCATTCCTTAACCAGAGGGATCACTCCAGGATGCAGATCTCAGCACATGACGGTGTTACTCTCCTTCTGTGGTGGCTGCCACTGCTGCAGACTTAAGTTCAGGATCCTCAGCCTATTAGACTCATCTCCCAGGCACCCCGGAAGCCTCAGTTCAGTTCAGTCACTCAGTCGTGTCCGACTCTTTGCATCCCCATGAATTGCAGCACGCCAGGCCTCCCTGTCCATCACCAACTCCCGGAGCTCACTCAGACTCGCGTGCATCGAGTCAGTGATGCCATCCAGCCATCTCATCCTCTGTCTTCCCCTTCTCCTCCTGCCCCCAATCCCTCCCACTGGAAGCCTCAGAGGTTGTTAATTTCTTCTCGATTAAGCCTCACCCCTGGAGTGCAAAGTCAAGTGGACCTTAGGAAGCAACTCAAAGAACAAAGCTAGTGGAGGTGATGGAATTCCAGCTGAGCTGTTTCAAATCCTAAAAGGTGATGCTGTGAAAGTGCTGCACTCAGTATGCCAGCACATTTGGAAAACTCAGCAGTAGCCACAGGACTGGAAAAGGTCAGTTTTCATTCAAATCCCAAAGAAAGACAATGCCAAAGAATGTTCAGACTACCACACAATTGCACTCATTTCACATGCTAGCAAAGTAATGGTCAAAATTCTCCAAGCTAGGCTTTAGCAATATGTGAACCAAGAACTTCTTGATGTACAAGCTGGATTTAGAAAAGGCAGAGGAGCCAGATATCAAATTGCC
Organism: Neotragus pygmaeus; assembly: GCA_006410875.1. NCBI lineage: Eukaryota > Metazoa > Chordata > Mammalia > Artiodactyla > Bovidae > Neotragus > Neotragus pygmaeus. The sequence goes on along the minus strand of SJYV01023218.1, from coordinate 105,994 downwards.
AAAATCTGTTGGATCACTGAAAAAGCAAGAGAATTTCAGAAAAATATCTATTTCTGTTTCATTGACTACACTAAATCCTTTGACTGTGTGGATCACAATAAACTGGAAAATTCTTCAAGAGATGGGAATACCAGACCACCTTGCCTGCCTCCTGAGAAATCCCTATGCAGGTCAAGAAACAACAGTTAGAACCAGACATGGAACAATGGACTGGTTCAAAATTGGGAAAGGAGTACATCAAGGTCTATATGTTGTTACCCTACTTATTTAACTTATATGCAGAGTACATCATGCAAAATGCTGAGCTGGATGAAGCACAAGCTGGAATCAAGATTGCTGGGAGAAGTATCAATAAACTCGATATGCAGATGACACCACCCTTATAGAAGAAAGCAAAGAGGAAATAAAGAGTCTCTTGATGAAGATGGAAGAGGAGCGTGAAAAAGCTGGCTTGAAACTCAACATTCAGAAAATGAAGATAATGGCATCCAGTCCTATCACTTCATGGCAAATAGTTGGTGAATCAATGGAAACAGTGACAGAGCTCATTTTCTTGGGCTCCAGAATGGCTGCAGATGGTGACTGCAGCCATGAAATTAAAAGATGCTTGGTCCTTGGAAGGAAAGCTATGACAAACCTAGTTTAGTTCATTTCAGTTCAGTCACTCAGTCGTGTCTGAGTCTGTGATCCCATGGACTGCGGCACACCAGGCTACCCTGTCCATCACCAACTCCTGGAGCTTGCTCATACTCATGTCCATTGAGTTGGTGATGCCATCCAGCCATCTCATCCTCTGTCGTCCCCTTCTCCTCCTGCCTTCAATCTTTCCCAGCATAAGAGTCTTTTCTAATGAGTTGGCTCTTCTCATCAGGTGGCCAAAGTATTGGAGCTTCAGCTTCAGCATCAGTCCTTCCAATGAATATTCAGCACTGATTTCCTTTAGGATTGACTGGTTTGATCTCTTTGCTGTCCAAGGACTCTCAAGAGTTTTCTCCAACACCACAGTTCGAAAGCATCAGTTTTTTGGTGTTCAGCTTTCTTCCGGTCCAACTCTTACATCCATACATGACTCCTGGAAAAACCATAGGTCAAAGGACTATATGGATCTTTGCCAGCAAAGTAATGTTTCTGCTTTTTTAATATGCTGCATAGGTTCATCATAGCTTTTCTTCCAAGGAGCAAGTGTCTTTTTAATTTCATGTCTGCAGTCACCATCTGCACTGATTTTGGAGCCCGAAGAAACCTAGACAACATTGGACTCATTGGAAAAGACCTTGATGCTGGGAAAGATTGAAGGCAGGAGGAGAAGGGGATGACAGAGGACAAGATGGTTGGATGGCATCACTGACTCAATGGACATGAATTTGAGCAAGCTCTGGGAGATGGTGTGGGACAGGGAAGCCTGGCGTGCTGTAATCCATGGGGTTGCCAAGAGTTGGACATGACTGAGTGACTGAACAACAACAGTAATTATATATTAATGGAAATATGGTAGTTATTTGAGCAAGTGTCGGGATTCTCCTATCAAACTGTACCCCTGCAGGGCAGGGACCATGCCACTTCTCTTGCTTCAGACTAGGCATCCATAAATATCTGTCTAGTGAATGAGTTTTTTTCCTTATAGGAAGAGATGAGGAAGGTGAGGCTAGAGGGATCTGAGGGTTTGCCCAAAGTCATGCTGCAGAACTGGAATTTGAACTTGAATCTATTTGAACTCCAAGATCAGTTTTTTCCTCACACATATCAGTTAGGTTACTTTCAGCTACGAGAAATAGAAGACTCGACCCAAAAATGTTTAGGCAAGGTAGATAGTTTAATGATTCATAGTAAGAAACCTGGAGTTAGGGCAATTTCAGGATTGATTATTTCTGTCCTCTACTGACCTCCGCAGGGACTCAAGTTCTTGTCGTGTCTTCTCAGTTGTTTTCCTCATGGTCACAAGATAGCTGCAGCAGCTCCAGGCATCACTCTTTAAGATCAAAGATCTTAGAAGTCCTCTAGCAGACAACCCCCTCCCTCTTCATATGTTGGAGTCTAGAATTACATTCTATCCCTATTCCTAAACAGTCATTGGCTGGAGAGAGAGAATGGCTTCAACTGGCTTAGACAAATCATGAGATTGTCTATACTTGCATGAGTTTGTAAATTCCTGATACCAAGAAGAAAACAGGCCTTCTGTAAGCAGGGAGTGGGCAATGATGTCAGGTAGTCAACCCACACAGAATGCCACACCATATCCAGAACTGCTATGCTCCCAAGGAAGGCTCAGACCTATGAGAAAGAAGAGAAAATGTTGCCAAAGTTAAAGCTCTTTACCAGCTTTCCTGCTTTCCTTCTGTATCCAGGGAGGCTTGGATTGGCCTGGCCAAGGGGACTGGGCTGCCGCTCCCCTGAACATACCTCCTGGGTACAAAGGGAGGAAGGTACTTTTCTGTCTTGGGCCTAAACATCTTTAAGAATAAAATCTTCATTTCTCTTCATTCTGCCCCGCACTCTTGGAGGTCACAGTTGTCTCTAACCTTCCTTATCTTCTCCGGCTTACACACTTGTCAAGTGAGGATTTTTGCTTCCCTTCTCTGCTCAGATAACAGGTGATATGTGAGGGGCTGGCGTCTTTAAGAGCGATTAGTTCGGGTTTTATGTGAATATATTTTAGGGATTTCAAGATTAAACTTTTCCTCCTTCCACGTAATTCACTTTGGAGCGGCAGCTTCATGCCTATTTTATTTCGTGGTGAACTCCGTCGTGCACACAGACCCTTACAGCCTCTAGGGCCATGTTCGATCTTCCCAAGCTCAGGCTCTAGATTCAGATCTGAATTCAATTCCCAATGCTCTCGCTTGTTACCTGTGTGGCTTTGGACAAACTGTTTCAGCTCTCTGACCCTGAGACTCCTCAAAGGGGTCCACTGAGGGCCTTCACCTCATCGTGTTGTGAGGAGTGAATGAATCACCACGAAGTACCATTCCTCCTTAGTGTTACTGAAGGTGGTTTTCTCAGTTGGGGCTTCCCTGGAGGCTCATACAGTAAAGAATCTGCCTGTAATTCAGGAGACATAGGGTTCAATCCCTGGTTCAGGAAGATCCCTTGGAGAAGGAAATGGCAACCCACTCCAGTGTTCTTGCCTGGGAGATCCCATGAACAGAGGAGCCTGGGGTCACACAGAGTCAGACACGACTGAGCGACTGGCACAGCCAAGGGAGGGAGGCAGCTTTTACAGGGCAAGATCTCCTCCTCCTTTCCTTCTCTCGGTCTTCTGCTTTCTTTCTTCATCAAATATTTATTGATCTCTATTACAAATGAGACACTGCTTGGAATTAGGTATACAGTACAGAGAAGAACAATATNAGGGAGGCAGCTCTTACAGGGCAAGACCTCCTCCTCCTTTCCTTCTCTCGGTCTTCTGCTTTCTTTCTTCATCAAATATTTATTGATCTCTATTACAAATGAGACACTGCTTGGAATTAGGTATACAGTACAGAGAAGAACAATACAATGCCACCTCTGCACTCCTGAAGCTTACAGCCTATCGAGGAAGACATCTATAACAAATGAATTTAAGAACAAGGGCAATAAATGTTCCATGAAGAAAGGTAGGCATTACAGAAGGTAAAATGCAGAGCTCATCTGGGACCCGGGGTGGGTAAGTGACGATTAGGTAAAGCCACGTAAGAATAATGGTATTTATTTATATATTTGGCCATGCTAGCTGTGATGTGCAGGACCTTTGATCTTCATTGAGGCATTTGGGATCTTTAGTTGAGGCATGCCAACTCTTAGTTGTGGCAGGTGGGATTTAGTTCCCTGACTAGGGATTGAACCCGGGTCCCCTGCATTGGGAGTGCAGAGCGTTAGCCACTGGACCACCAGGGAAGTCCCAGGGCTAGTGATATTTAAGCTGAGCCTTGAAGGATTGCAGAAGTTAGTGGATATTTGGGGAGAGTATTTTAGGCCAAGGGAACAGCATGTGCAAAAGTCCAGAGGTGAGAGAGTGGAAATTGTTTAAACTAAGTGAAGGAAATCCAGTATGGCTCTAATGGGGCAAGACTCAGTCAGGGAGAGAGAGTTCTGTGCGTTGTGAAGGAGTTCAATTTTTTTCTAAAGTGATGAGGATCTTTGAAAGGGTTTTAAATAGGAATGCAATCAGGTGTGCATTCCAAAAATCTCCTGGTTGCCTCATAGAGAATAGAGGAAGTGAGTGGTAGTGATAAGGGGAGGAAGGGAGAGAAGTTAGGCGGCTGTTACAGCGGTTCGGGTGGGAGATGATGGGTGTGTGGCCTGGGATGCCGATAGCTGAGATGTCACTTGAGTTCTGGTGAGTTATGGTGAGGAAGTCAACTGATGGGTGCACTGGAAATGGAGACCCCATGACAACTTCCATTGCATTCTCTCCTTGGCCAGCAGTTTGCATCACTGGCTAAATTGTCAGGCCTGTGGATTCCCTGCTGGTCCAGTGGTTGGGAGTTTGCCTGCCAATGCAGGAGCTGTGGGTTTGATCCCTGGTGCTGGCAGATCCTACATGCCACGGAGCAACCAAGCCTGCATGACACTCCTGAGTCCTTTCTCGAGAGCCTGTGCTCCTCACCAAGAGAAGCCACCGCAATGAGAAGCCTGAGCACCGCAACAAATAGTAGCCCCTGCGCGCCACGATTAGAGAGAACTTGAGCGCAGCAACAAAGACCCAGCGCAACCAAACATAAATATAAATAAACAAACAGTTTCAGGCCGGAAAAGTCCTTGTAGGAGTTCAGGACCCATTCCCTGGGTTAGGGTCTCCCAAGCCTTGTGGAGTGAAAAGGTTCATGGCTTCCCAGAGGCCAAATTACCTCCGAGGTTGAACTAGGTTGATGTGGGGCCACGGTCGTTCTGGAGGGTGTGCCCCTTTCTTCATCTGGGTTGCAAGGCAGCTCAGCCGCCTTGAGCCTTATTCCAGCATCTGAAAAAGGGGAGCAGGGAAAGGGAGTTGTGAAAGGGTAAAGAAACTTGCTAGTGTGGGGCAGGAGTGGAGGAAGCTGGGTTCCCCCTCCCACTGAGAAATAGGGGAAGTTAGAAAGGGAATCAGTCCTGAATATTCATTGGAAGGACTGATGCTGAAGCTGAAACTGAAACTCCAGTACTTTGGCCACCTGATGCAAAGAACTGACTCTTTGGAAAAGACCCTGATGCTGGGAAAGATTGAAGGCAGGAGGAAAATGGGACGACAGAGGATGAGATGGTTGGATGGCATCACCGACTCAATGGACATGAGTTTGAGCAAGCTCCAGAAGATGGTGAAGGACAGGGAAGCCTGGTGTGCTGCAGTCCGTGGGGTCACGAAGAGGTGGACATGACTGAGTGACTGAACAACAGCTCTTTTCTTGGGGGACTAGAGATTACCATGGGGTGGAGCTGTGCTTTGGAAGGAAGGAGCAGCAATGCTGGGTGGCTCTGTCCTGCTCTCACCTCTGATCCTCCTCAAACGCAGGAGGCCGGCCGCAGGTCACTCTGGAGTTGCTGTCATACGTGGTGTCTCTCCTACCTTGAGTGCAGCCCTGGGAGCCAGGTGTCTTTGTAGGGTGTCCACTGCAAAACGATGAGGAAGAGGAGGCCCTGACACCATCACATATCTGGGTTCTGAGTGGGGATCCAGCAGCCTAGCATGGCCTCAGGCACTTCCCAGCCCTCCTCCACCCCCACACCACCTGCCCCACTTCCCCAGATGAGACACCGGGCATTCCAGCTCCTCCGAGCCCTACTTGCCCTCCCCCTGCAGTCCTTCACTCAAGCTCTCACTGCCTGGCTTATTCGTCCTCCAGCTTCACTTCATGAGCTCCTATTCACCTTCAAGGCTCAACTCAAATGCCACCTCCTCTCAGAAGCCCTCCATCACTCACCCAGGCAGCATGGCTCGGTCTCTGCTCCCTCACAGTCAGTGCTTTAGGCTGAGACTCTGCAACATTTGCTATGATCTTAGGTTCATCTGTCTTCACTTCCACTGGGCTGGGAACTTTGAGTGCAGAAATGATGAGGGACTTGCCCGTATTCCCTAGGTGCAAGACCCGGGCCACAGTGAGTGTCAAGAGTATTTGTGTGACCGAAACACCCACAGCCTTTGGGTGCAGATGAAGCCCCCTCACTATGTAGACCACACTCTGTGCCCCTAACTGTAGAATCACGAGAGCTTGGACCCTGTCTTTCCCCCGCCTCTAGGGCTTCAGCAGCTCTCAGGCTGTCACACTGCATTCCCCTGGGGTCCTCTGGCCTTTTCTAACCACGGTGCTGTGGCAGCCACTATTCCTGCCCCATCCCCACCCCCGGCAGCACAGTGTAGATCTCTGACTGAGCCCTGCCTCCCCCATCTGGAGAGACCAGCTTGGCCCTGGGCCCTCAGCTGTAGGGGGCCTGCTCTTCTCTGGAGACCACCATCCCTGCCTGCTCAGGACTCCACCTGTCACCCTGCTGCAGGGAATTTTGTCCCCTTTGTCAGGTTTGGCATTTTTAAAAGGGAGTCCGAAGCAGGGGTGCCTGGGCATCGGGGTGCTACAGCTCCTGTGATTTTCTGCCTCACCTTGCTCTCTCCTGGGGCTGGCTCAGTGGGGGGCAGGCGGGAGAAGCAGCCACTGGAAGCACCACTCGCTGGCCCTCAGGCCTTTAAAGTGCCAGGCCCTTTCCTGGGTGGACTCTTCCTGGATCCATAGGCCCTCCTTGGACTTGACCTCTGCACCAGCTCCCAGGCACAGCTGTCTACAGCCTTCAGGCAGCTGTGCCCCAGGTATTCAGATCCTTTGAGTTCTTTTTCTAGAAGTCTCCTTAGCTGCTTTGTAAGTCAACTGATGGAAAGTTGAGTGTGTGTGTGTGTGTGTGTGTTTAGGACTTCTTGGTCGTCCACCCAGGTTCTGCTTCGTATCTGCTGGTACATCCTGTTGAGTGAATGAACACATTGGCTCTGCCCTGGCTTCTCAGGGATGCTGAGTGAACAGCTGGTATGAGTGTGACCACTCCTCCCATTCTGTGGTCCTCAGCTGAGCAGGGCCTTGGCTCTGCAAGCAAAGGGAATTGCCTCCTTGGCAGTGATTGGGGGAAACGCTGCAGACTCTTCTGGGGGGTTTGGTCTAACTCTGCTCATTGATCAAAAATCATTTTTCCTAATTTAGTCAGATGACTTCCTTAAGAACATTCGTGTTTCTACCAATGAATATATTTGCATAATCTATTCCTCGGTGACAACCTTGCCTCTCCACACCTGCCCGACCCGCACCCGCCCCTTTCTGTCTCCAGGAAGCCACACAGCTTCCGGGCTAGTTTGATCAAGAGGAGTGAAAGCAAAACCATCTGCTTTCCTTTGACAGCTGAGTCCAGCATCGCTGTTGTAAAAGACCTGTCTTCCAGGTGGGCTCGAGATTGTGGGGGGTGATCCTTTTTGCTGAGATGAAAGGGCTCAGCCTGCTACAGAATGCCTCTGCGCCAGCATCAAGCTTCCAGTGACTCACATCAAAGGCCTCCCTGCCACTGCTGGCCCCTTCCAGCTGGAGGAAAATAGGCTTATTAGAAGCAGGAAAGGTACACTGTTTACAGGAGGTGGTGCTGATTTCCTAGCATTCAGCTGCCATTTCCCTCTCACCTGGAGCTCTCAGGGCTCTGGAGGGCCCTCCACTTGCCCAAATGGCTCCTTTGAACGTGTGCATGAAGCCTCCCGAAATAGAGCAGGATGACGGTCCTTTCCCTCTCCACTCTCCTTCCTCCTCTAATTAGGTTGTTACCATTCAAGCAATATCTGTGGCTTGGATAGAGACTGGCTGGGGCACTGTCGGCAGAGGCCTCTGCATAATTGTGTTGATTAAGAGGTACAAGCCTGGAAATGTTGTCTTCCTTCAAGATCAAGTCCCTGTGTCTGTGGGAACCTTGATTTTCTGGGCCAATTTGTTTGTGTTGGCCTAATTGCTCAGGAAGGGCATTTTCTGCAAGTTTCAGCCTAGATGATCTGTAGCCTGTGCCTGGGGCTCCCAAACAGGCAAGAGTGGGAGGAGGTCACAGATGTGGGCATCTGTCCTGCGGTGGTGGCCGGGGAGCCCTATCCTTCAGTCAGTGTCTTGGGGTGGGACAACGTTGGTGCCTCGTTGGGGGTGGACTGGAGAGGCAAACTGAGTGGATAGTCCTCAGGGCAAGACAAAATGATCCCTAGGTCCATGAGTTCTGGCCTCTCTGCTAAAAGCCATGGCTCTGTGGGGCCTTGGAGAGAATTCAAAGAAAGTAAGAACTCTGGGTCAAATAATATTAAGAGTTTTTTAAAATTTCATGTGGTTTATAGCAGTTGGTACTCATCTAGTATCTATATTCCCTCTTACATTTCCCGATGTGAGAGGAAAATCCAACTCCCTTGCAGTTGGATTGGGCCATGTGATGACTTCCAGCCAATAGACTATGAGCAGAAGTGATGCCTGTTGGGTATGTGTGTTAAGTCGCTTCAGTGTCCGACTCTGTGTGACCCTCTGGACTGTAGCCCACCAGGCTCCTGTGTCTATGGCGTTCTCCAGGCAAGAATACTGGAGTGGATTGCCATGCGCGTCTCCTGGGGATCTTCCTGACCTAGGAATGAAACCTGTGTCTCTTACATCTCCTGTATTGGCAGCCGGGTTCTTTACCACTAGCACCACCTGGGAAGCCCTTGTGTAAGTCGCTCAGTCGTGTCTGACTCTTTGCAACCACACGGACTATAGAGTCCATGGGATTCTCCAGGCCAGAATAGTGGAGTGGGTAGCCATTCTCTTCCCCAGGGGATCTTCCCAATCCAGGGGTCGAGCCCAGGGATGGAGCCCGGGGGTGGAGCCCAGGTCTCTCACATTGCAGGCAGATTCTCTACCAGCTGAGCCTCCAGGCTTGCTTCTGGGTTAAGGTAGTCAAAAACTGATGAGCTCCTCCATCTTTCTTTCTGCTTCTGCCACAGAGAACTTGAAGCCAAATATTCCAGACGAAGGTGGGCAGACTGACCCACATCTGACTTTTTGTAAGAAATAAACCTCTATTGTATTACACCTCTAAGATGTCATGGTTTTGGCCTTCCTGCACTCTAGCATCGTCTGTCCTAAGACATGGCCCCCCCAAATGCTACCAGCACCAGGGGAAGCACTTTGTGTGTGTTATATTTAACCCTGATGTTGACCTAGAGACCTAGGGATTATTCCGTATATTTTGTGTGTGTGTTTGAAGAGATAGGCTCAGAGAGGTAAAGTCACTTACTCAGATCACACAGCTGATTGCAGGTGGAGTCAGGATTTGCACCAAAGACTGGAGGGCTCCAAAGCCCAGGGTCTTGCCGCTGCTCATTGTCCTGCCTCCCTGGCCCCAGCAGTCCTGTCTGTGACACTCTGGCCCTTCCTTACAACTTTCCAGCCATGTTACAATTTTTTTTTTCCACTTGGTAATCATCTGAAGGACATTTCCAGCCTAGGACCTTGACACATGCTCTTCCTTAGTCTGGAGCACTGGATTCCTCCCCAGCCTGGAGCTTCCAGCCTGATACCACTTCCACGAGGAAGTCTTAGCTCCAGTCTGACTCTGGTCTCCTGGCTGAGGCTTCTCAGACCATCCTCGCTTTGGAGCTGGTATCATGTATCTTTATTTGTAGTCATTTGTCAGTTTCACCTCCAGGGTATGAGGTTAGTGGGTGGGGGCAGGGGATGAAAGGGGTGGGTGTTTAGTCACAGCTGGATCCCCAGTAGCTTCCCTGGCAGCTCACTTGGTAAAGAATCTACCTGCAGTGCGGGAGACCTGGGTTCAATCCCAGGGTTGGGAAGATACCTTGGAGGAGGGCATGGCAACCCTCTCCAGTATTCTTGCATGGAGAATCCCCATGGACAGAGGTGCCTGGCAGGCTATAGTCCATGGGGTCACAAAGAGTCAGACACGACTGAGCGACTAAGCACAGCACAGCTGGATCCCCAGTACTCAGGGCAAGAGGCTGCCACATATCCTCTCCCTGAGTTCTGGTACTCAGTTCTGCCCTTGCTCGCTCTGTGAGCCTCTTTGTTACATCTCAGTGTCTTGCTCATAACCTGGGTCTCGTGCTAAGAGGTGGGTCAGACAGCAGGCTTGCCGTCCCAGGCCTTTGTTCCTACCCAGGGAAGGTGTGGCAGACCCCTGAACTGTCTGGACAGCTGGCATTTCCTCTGGACTCTTTGATTGAGGGCCTGGAACAGAGGCCTGGAGCTTGCCACTCCTTAGGCTGTTACCTGGCTCCCTGGGTGGACGCACAGCCCACCCCCACCCCCACC
>SJYV01023218.1:65611-95691 GCA_006410875.1 Neotragus pygmaeus | reverse complement strand
GACTTAGAGACTCAGATGAATTGGCTGGGCAGAGAGAGGAATTGTGTGCTGACATCTGGCACCACAGAGGTCTCTTCCTGGCTCAGGCAGGAGACATTAATGTTATTAAGTCAGTTTTTAAACTGGACAACGTTCTTGACATTTAGGCCGAGATGCCTGAGCATGAAAAGCTTCTCCCCTCCCGTTGTGCGTCTCCAAACAGTAACTCTGGAACAATATGACTTGACTTAAAAGCCTGGGGCCGTTTGCTCATAATTCTAATAACCATCCAGAATGAGATCACTTCACATTCACCTTATTTCTTCCCTCATTCATCTTCTCGTCAGGTCATTAGGAACTCCCAGATTCTTCCCTCAACCTTGATGTTCTATTATTTATATATTATACACATTTTTCTATTGAGTCTCTGGGAAACATGAAAATGGCCACAGAGGATGGACTTTCTCCTCTGATGACAGCCTGGGAAACCATCTTTTCTTCATCCATTGATCCATTTTAATCCATTGACATTTGAAAGCTGCCAACCGAAGATACTGCCAGAGGGCTTCTTCTCCTGGTCTTAGTGGGCTTGGGGCAAATCAGGAGGATGAGCCTGTGACTGCAGCTTGGCAGGAGGGCGGGAAGGCGAGATGTGACTCAGTTTCTTCTGTGGCCCTAATCGGGGCTGTTGATTGTTTTGTGGGAAGAGATGTTTTTGTGGGCCGGTATCTGCTTGGTTTGACAGGTGGGAAAATGACCATTTAAAGATGACATTTATCTTCATTGTTTGTTGATTTTTCCTGATGACAAAGGACATAGCTGCTTGTTGAAGACAGTTCAAATCTACAAAAATACATAATGTAGAAAGTGTTGTTCTTTATAATTCTTGTGTTCCTAGAGATGACAATACTATGCGTTATACCCTAGATTTTTTTCCTTATGCATATTTCACTTTCACTGTACAAACATAAGTAAGAATATATAATTACATACAATTATTTTGTTATAAAAAATGTGTTCCACAGACATCCTGGATCCACCCACCATTTCTGATTACTCAATTTCACCAAATTCTTGGGGTTGAGGACTGAGGCTAGGGTTGAGAAATAGGGAAGGATGTCCATCACCCACTGTGCTGCTAATAAAGGAGATATAATATTTTTTTAAGACAGAAAAAACATTTTATTTATTTAAGTTGTAAAAGTATAAATATTTACAGAAAAAAACTCACCTATAATCCCACACGCTAAAAGCAATAAATTATTTTTCTACTTTATTTTGGTCCAGTTTTAAGTTAATACCCATTATTTTACATTGCAGTTACAATACGTCTACAATATTAAAGCTCTACTTTGCTAAACATCTGAAAAGCATTTCTTAGTTATTATACAGAGTTCATCATTATTAAATATGTAGATACCAGCCCAAGAAGTGTGCTATAGTTTTAGGAGACGAAATATTAATGACTTGTGTTTTAGTCCATGTCAAAATATCCTTTCATCCAGAGGCCAAGTCGGAAATGCCTCATCACTTGCTGGCTCCCTGTTTCCCATGGGCACCAAACTCACTCTGTGCTTCTTTCTCCAGGTAGTGTATTGTGGCCTCCAATCTCAAGGCCTACCATTGTCCAACAGAGAAGTCCCTTGTATCCTCCACCAGTGGGTTCTTTAAGACCAGAAAAAGAGTACAAAATGCTAGGTGCCTCTGAGATTTAGTGCAGTTCTAGAAATTCATGAATTCCAGCTTCTTTCTTTGAAATTTCTTCCTGTCTCTCTCAGATTCATATGTTGGAATCCTAGACCACCCACTCAGTGTGAGAGAATTAAGAGGTGGGGCTTTTGGAAAGGTGATTAGTTCATGAGATCAGGTCCCTCATGATGACATTCATGTCTTATCATAGGAGGCCTGAAAAAAACCCTCTCCCTTTCCACTGTCTGAGGATGCAGGGAAAAGATGCTGGCAATGAAGCAGGAAGATGGCCCTCACTGGAACACCACCATGCTGGTGCCTTGATCTTGGACTTCCAGCCTCCAGAACAGGGAGAAGGTGAATTTCTGTTTATAAGCCACCCCATCTGCGGGATTTTGTTATGGGGCCCAGAAGGAGAGAAAGACAGTCTTCTAAACAATGCACCACTTTTGTTTCCAATGAACATCAGAATCACATTTTCAAATAGTATTCCTAATAAATGTTACTATAAGTGGTATTTGGTTTTGTCTGCAAGGACTAGATTTTTCACCTCTAAGTTTTAATCTACATGTTGAGGTGTTAATTTAATACAATGAATAGCAGGACAGAAGAGCTCATGGTGCTGAGCATTTCCTCCAGGAGAGAAACGTATTAACCATAACAACAAAATCAGACAAATGATGTGCAGATCAGTATGTTTACGAAGTGTAGTACCTAATGATTCTGATGGTGCATACTCTTCTAATAGCACGTTGCTCAAGTGAGAGACATTCAATGTCAACATTTCACAGCATCAGACCACAAACAGGTAGTTCTGAGGAGCAGGAAGAACTCTCGTTATCAAGTTGGTCAGTTGGTTACTGAGCCTCAGTAAGGAAGGAATCTGAGCCTCAGTTTCCTTGTTGGTGAGATGCCGAGTAAGTCCTGCTTTGCCTCCATCTCAGGATTCTTGTGGAAATCAGGCCAAGTTAAAAAGGTCAAGGGTGTGTACAGAAGATCTTTGTCTTCCCAGGTGACCTGGTATTCAAATACTCTTCCTATCTGGGGGGCATGGGGAGGGAAAGCTCTGTTTCCCCAACAGGAAGGGAGGGGGCTTGGGTACCATGTGCATGGGCACGCAGTCCATGCTCAGCTAACCCCGTGCCCTGGCTTAATACAGGACTGTGGAGTGAGTGATGTCCAGAGGTCAGGGGCAGATCAGAACGTATCCTGGTCGCCGTGGGGCCAGCAGGCAGAGGTGGCTCCGGGACTGGCCACAGCAGGTTCTGCCCCAACTCCTGCCTTCCTGGGTTTTTCCCTCCTTTTGAGCCTGCTCCTTCCTGTTGGTGCTGTGAGCTACCAGACAGTCTTCTTTTGCTGTGTAAATGATCTACAGCCAGCTTCAGTCATTTTCAGCGACCAGTCCTGACCTGTGGAGTCCGCTGCGAGCTGTGTCCCTCTGAGGCTTTCTCCATGCGTGATGTGGCCCAGTGGTTTTTCCCTTGGAGGGGCTGAAAAATACGGATGCCTGAGCCCTGGAGATTCTGAAGCAGCAAGTCATGGGAGAGTTTTGGGTTAGATGGTTCTTCAAGCTGGAAAAGTCACCATCTTGGTCCTGCCTCTTCATCTGTCCAAGGCCCAAAAAGGCAATGTCTTAGAAAATGGGCACGGGGTATGTCTATTACCCGCCTCAATTGCTTGTCCCAGAATTCCTCCCAGCTAGTTAACCTGATATATGAAAATAGCCTTAGGCATTGCATGTAATTTAACAGTATTATGACGCCTGTGATTGCGCCAAAGAGGCTAGTGGTCCCTTACATAACCCATGGCTCAGCTACTTGAAGGAATATCATAAAACTGCTAAAAGTAATGTTTGGGCAGAGGTTTTCAGTACCATGGGGAAATATTTAAGTTAAATCTGCATAAACAAAAAGACATGAGAAAACCTGCCAAAATATTTATAGTGCTGTTTAGCTTTTTTTCTTTTTTTAAACAAAATGCAGCTTTCCCTTTCTTTTCCTTTTTTCCTCTTCATGATTTTCAATTCAGTCAAACTAATTTGTGTGTGTAGAGAATTTCTATCGACGTAGTTACGGGAAAATGCTGACTAGGAGGACAGTGACAATTTTCAGGCCGAACATAAGGCGTGAAATAGTCATGAACTAATTTTTTCCCTCTGGGCCCTTTACTTCCTGTTGGGGTGACTGTCACCAGTGGATGGACGCGTGACAACATGGTTCCCTGTGAAGATTGAAAGACCAGGCTTGGAGAACGTCAGGCTGTACGACCAGATCCAGTTACTTTATGATTTCCCCCTATGGCTTTTTACTGAAAGGAAACCGCTGCTTAAAATGAACTGTTTTCCTCCTTGAAAAAATATAGATCAAGAAAATCATGAAGAGGTAAAATGTAGTATCTCTATTCATTAAAAATATATACTTCTAGTCTTAACTCTTTAAAAACAATTGCCATGAATAGGTAGAAAGGAGTCATTTATGAGTTGATTTGTTCACTCATCATTCATTGTCTGTTTACTAAGAGCAGAGCTCAGAAGGGGCCACCCTTCTTTCATGTGTATTGTTTCCTAAGGTTAGACTTTCCAGTGTTTGTTTGAGCTCAGTCCAGCTCTTAGAGGCTTTGGGGTTCTGGTATTCACCTATGTGTGTCACAGTTTTTTGGTCCATTGAAGATGTTTTATCCTTCTTTCTCCTGGAGCTTAGCTGAGACGGGGCAGCTGAGTTAGGTTAAGTCATCCTTCCAGAAGCCCTGGACAGATTCCTGCCTATCTACCCTCAGCCTTTGCAGGGGGAGAAGTTCTGCCAATCCCTTCTTGCCCCTTCAGGTCTGTAGATTACACAGTTTCTAAAGAAGAGGAGATCTGTTCTACTCCATTTCAATCTACTCCAGTTCAGCCTGTTAAACAGAGGTGTTGTAATAAAAAAAGAAGGAAACCCTACTGCGGGAACAACATGGATGAACCTCGAGGGTAATTACGCTAAGTGAAATAAGTCAGATCAAGAAAGGCAAATGACCTCATTTATCTGTGGAAGCTAAAAAACAAACAAGAAACCAACAACAGTAAAAGCAACAAATCAAAACAAACTCATGGAAAAAGAGATCAGATTTGTGGTTATGGAAGGCAGAGGGTGGGGAATTGGCAGTCATTTCAAAGTATATGTAAACACATTATTATGCCCTATACCGGAAACTTACATGGTGCTGTATGTCAGCTATTAATATTTATCTCCATAAAACTGAAACGAATTTAAAATTCAAAATTAAACAACAAAACAGGAATGCTACCCTGAGGCTTGGCATGTGCTGAGATTGAGGTGGTTATGAAAGAAGGTTAGGTGCTCTGTGTATGTTTGGAGGCAGGGTAAATGTACAAGTAGGGGGGGTTCTAGGAAACCCTCCAAGGATACCGCTCAGCATCACACCCCAACTTGCTATTTCTGCTCTTGGTTAGTGGTTATCATTCAATCATTCTTTAGTTTATTTTTTCCACATGTCTACTGTGTGTTAAGTTGAGTGGGTACTCTGCAAACCCTGGTAGCCCGAGGATGAGAAAGACAGAACCAGAAGCTCACAATCTTGCTGGGGAGATACATGCATGGATGCTTAGTCACTCAGTCACGTCTGACTCTCTGTAGCCTGCCAGGCTCCTCTGTCTGTGGGACTCTCCAGGCAAGAATATTGGAGTGGGTTGCCATTTCCTTCTCCAGGGGTTCTTCCTGATCCAGGGATTGAACCAGTGTCTCCTGTGTCTCCTGCATTGGCAGGTAGATTCTTTACCACTGAGCCACTTGGAAAGCCCGCTGGGGAGATAAGACATGTATCCTCTGAGTTTCTGCTGATTCTACTTCATAGCTCTTAAAATCTTTCCTTCCCCACTCACACTGCCATTTCTTTTCTCTTTTGGGTGACTACATAAACTCCCTAACATTCCTACCCCTAATCCAGTCCCCACGTTCCCATCAGATAGATTTGTCTAAAATCTAGACACGTATTTCCTTGCTCCAAATCCTCTAAGCTCTACACAAGGCTTTGCATGAGATGGCCTTCACCTTCCCTCTCAGCCAGATCTCTTGTCCCAAACCTGCCTCACAATCTCTATGGTACTTGTCCCATGTGCCTCCTTGACTTTATTCTCGTCATTTTCTCTTCCAGGAACTCTCTTGCCACTTGTTCTCCCTAAAGACTCTTGTTCATCCTTCAAACCTCAACTCATGTTCCAGATCATCTGGAAAAACTTCCCTGGCCTCCTCCATTTCATTTATTCATTACTTCATTAATTCGAATGTTTAGGGAGAATCCATTATATGCCAGACATGGTGCCAGACGTGATGTAAAACCAGTATAGTATCTGACCTCATAGCGTCAGGCTGAGTGGTAGACAGAGATGCTTACTGAACATGTTTTATAAATAAATGTATAATTATATACTGTAATGTCTTCCATTGTAGCTCAGTTGTTGAAGAATCTGTCTGCAGTGCAGGAGACCTGGGTTTAATTCCTGGGTCAAGAGGATCTCCTTGAGAAGGAAGTGGCAACCCACTCCAGTATTCTTGCCTAGAGAATCCCCATGGACAGAGGAGCCTGGCAGGCTACAGTCCATGGGGTCGCTAAGAGTCAGACATGACAGAGTGACTTCACTTTCACTTTTTACTTTCATGCATTGGAGAAGGAAATGGCAACCCACTCCAGTGTTCTTGCCTGGAGAATCCCAGGGACGGGGGAGCCTGGTGGGCTGCCATCTATGGGGTTGCACAGAATTGGACATGACTGAAGCGACTTAGCTGCAGCAGCAGTGTGTCTAGACCATGCAATGCCCTTTTCAGCAATGGTTGGAAGGGCCAGCACAGATACCCGATCCAAACTTATTGATTCATATTCTTTCTTCTCAGAATCTGAGACCCAGAGGTTCTAGTACAGGCAGGAATTGCCGCTAGAACAGACTTGTTGGGAACTTGGGAACCAGGGGTGACCATTTCCTTCTGCCTTGCGAACTGAGAAGTACTGGGGGGAACAAAAATGGGACACAGAACAAGGTCTTTCTTGAGTTCTGGGAAACAATTCTATATCCTTTGAATGAATTTCCCTTTGCTGCCTCAGCTCAGGTTATGTTGGTTTCTATTTCTTGTAGCTCAAAAACTCTAGCTCTATGGGTCTCAGATAGCCAATCACTGATGCATGCCAGGTGAAGGAAAATCAGTCATCTCAGCAAAGACTTGGATGGAGCCATCAAGGCACATCAATCAACGGAGTCAGGTGAACAAGATTGGCAGCTTCTTGGTTGACCTTGAAATGTTTCACATTTAGTTTCGGCATCTTATGTTCCTCACATCTACTCTGAAGTGGAATTGGCCAGACAGCTGAAACAAACCCATTAGTTTGACTAGTTCTAATGGTTGGTTGGTGCCTTTGTATACATCTCCTGTGTTTTCCTAGGTGGAATCTTCTGTTTTGGGGAAGGAGGGGTTAGCCGAGTTTATGGTCTTGTTCTAAATCCTGCAGGAATATTGATGTTCTGTAGATGCAAGGAGTCTACAGAACACACACACACACTGATGCATTGTTTGCTAGGTCAAATTTCTCTTTTTCTGTTTCTTAAAAACAAACAAACAAACAAAACTCTGTAAAGCAATTATCCTCCAATTAAAAACAAAGTTTAAAAAATCATGAAACAGTAGAATGGGGGGATACCTTACTCAATATCTTCAGTTGAGACCAAGTGAAAATACAATCCAGTCTTTCTGTAATCTCCAATTACTTAACAGGGACTAACTTTAAAATAAAATACTCATAAACAAGAAAAAGAAATGAAAACAAACAAAACAACCCCCACAACTCTCCTATATCATGAAGAAAATTTGTGTGTGTGTGATTGGATTTCCAACAGACTTTTTATGATTAAAATTAGCTACCTTTGATTTCTGGGATTTACTCTCCTCTCGGGTTAAATTTTAGCTAATCGGTGGCAAAATAAGTCTCTTAAAAGTCAATTTCCTTCTCCAGTCTTAGAAAAATAAATGAAAAAAGAGGTCCTGTTTCAGCAGCCTTGTTATTTTTCCTATTTGATTTGCACAGCCTTAGTCTTCTGCTTTTGTCCATACAAACCGTAACACAAAGGTCACAGAAATCCCTTGGCTTATTTAAATGTGTTAATCACATCATTGATGCAAACAGGGGGTTAACCCAAATATTTCATAGTTTGGAGATTTTCAACTAATAAGAGGAATCAAGCACTGTATTTGGGGAAAGATTAAGGTCACTGGCCCTCATTTGAGTTGATTGGTCTCTTGAAATGAGATGCTAATTGTGAAATTGATAGGCAGATTTCCATTTGATTTTACCCCTAATAGTTTATGTTTGTGATTAAAATAATAAAAATGGAAAATGTCCAGTTCAGTCAGCGTAATCTCCCATCTATTCTCAAGCAACATAGCCGAAGTGAGATGTATCTGTGCGTGTAAGTCGCAAATTCCTTTTCCTTTGCCTCTGCTGGCTTGAGGGAAGGGGAGGAATAAATTGCTCGGGGTCTAGATATGTTGATATCTCCTCTGAAACCAGAGAGGAACAACCACGATGTGAGGGGAAAAAAAAGCCAAATAAAGAACTAGAGCCATTTTAATATAAATAACAAAAAATTCTTATTGCTTATAATAAGGTTATGACTTGACTCACATATGCAAGTAAGCAGTACTTACTGAGTACCTCCTCTGTGACAGACACTGTTGTAGGCACTGGAAATACAGAGGTGAATATGAAAGTTGGATCCCAGATCTCATCGAGTTTATTTTCTGGTGAAGTGAAGCCTCTCAGTCATGTCTGACTCTTTGTGACCCCATGACTGAGGCCTGCCAGGTTATTCCATCCTTGGGATTTTCCAGGCAAGAATACTGGAGTGGGTTGCCATTTGCTTCTCCAGGGGATCTTCCCAACCCAGGGATTGAACCCAGGTCTCCTGTGTGTTGCAGGGGATGGCATGATCTGATGCTGTTTCTGATGGCTGATGACCCTGCCTGCCTTGGAGGGAGCGTGAGTACAAGCAAGAAGACTAGTTAGGAGACTTGCAGTGTCCAGATGAGCAATGACAGTAGTTTAGACGTGGTGGTGATGGTGGTGAAGGCAAGAAGTGAGGAATGTAGCACACGTTTTGGAAGTAGAGTGAGAAAGAGTCGCTGNTGCTTTGGAAATGGGGTACTGTCCCCTGCACAGTAAGGAGATCAAACCAGTCAATCCTAAAGGAAAAATCAACCCAGAATATTCACTGGAAGGACTGATGCTGAGGCTGAAGCTCCAATACTTTGCCTACCTAATGGGAAGAGCCAAATCACCGGTAAAGACCCAGTTTCTAGCAAACATTGGAGGAAACAGGAGAAGGGGGCAGCAGAGGATGAGATGGTTGGATGGCATCACCGACTCAGTGGACATGACTTTGGGTAAACTCTGGGAGCTGGTGAAGGACAGGGAAGCCTGGGGTGCTGCACTCCATGGGGTCGCAAAGTCGACCACAACTCAGCATCTGAGCCGTAATCACCTTTCAGGTCTCAGCCTAAGTATCATCCTTCCAATCAAGATTCCTTTCCCGATTCTGCCTCTCTACCCATCACCACCNAAGGACAGGGAAGCCTGGGGTGCTGCACTCCATGGGGTCGCAAAGTCGACCACAACTCAGCATCTGAGCCGTAATCACCTTTCAGGTCTCAGCCTAAGTATCATCCTTCCAATCAAGATTCCTTTCCCGATTCTGCCTCTCTACCCATCACCACCAGACTCATTTAAGTATCCATATATTCCTGTAACAGTACCCTAAGCATATCACCACCACAGCAAAAAGCAGTGCACCGAAATCTCATCAATATCAATCTCTTCACTTAAAGGGCAAACACCTTGAAAACAGAAACGTAACTATTCATCTCTCTCACTTAAGACAGTGCCTGGCCCATACAGAAGAATTCAAATATGCCTTAAACATCTGAATAAGTGCACCACTCTCTGCATTTTCTAGGTCCTGAAAACACATCCAATGAAATAATGCATCTGTCTGAAGAATAGGTGGATTTACCAAAAAGTTAATTTCTGTATTCGAGTTAAAATCAATGCACATTCATTCCCACCTTAGCAAAGCTGACCAACTCAAATACCTGCTGAAAAGATATCCATTGCTCGCTTCAATTCTCCTCTTGGTTTCTGATTGCTGTTTAAGTCTACAAGTGGAGTTGAAGGATCGCTTCTATCTTCTAACTCTGTGGCAAACAATCCACCATCGACAAAACGTGCGGGAGCAATGTAACAAGTTCTCCTCCGTGAAGCATCCCAAAAATAGTTGAAATCTGCCGGGTTGTCCTCTGGAAGGTAAGTGGGCTTCAAACTGGCAAAATCCGTGAGAAGAACCCAGTTCCAACTGGTGACCATCACGTTCTCCGTCTTGATGTCCCCGTGAGGGACGCCCGACCTGTGCGCTTAGTCCACAGCTGTGAGGATCTGGAAAGCGATCCAGCGCTTCTCAATGTTCCTTAAGAACGGACGGGTGCTCATGCGGTCGTAGAGGTTGTCTCGCACCTACTGCCTGAAGAGCATGGCTGNGCAAAGAGAAACAGAACACGCCTCGCCCTCAGGGAATTTCCCATTGCTGTAGACTGAACATTTATTTGCACCCCCTCCCCAGTCCTATGTTGGAACCTGATAAACTCAGTGCCATAGTATTAGAAAGAGGGAAGTGACTACTAGGTAAGAGAGCAAGGTCTTCATGAATGGGATTAGTGCCCTTATTAAAGAGACCCTGGAGCGCTCCCTCACCCCCTTTTCCATGTGAAGACACAGCCAGAAGATGGCTGGCTTTGTGGACCAGACCCTGCGAAAGAGGCTCAGGAAGCAGGGCTTCCTGGTAAGATGCTGGAACCCTTCTTGCCTCCTACTTGTCAGGTCTTTCCTACTGGTAAGGCTCTGATTAGTGCTCTGGGAATCTGGATAGGATAGTCTTAATTATTAGCATCCTTTGACCTCAAAGCATGTTAAGAGTCGGCTCTAAGAGAGAAGCTTTACAATTTAAATCTCCCTCCACCCAAGTGGGCCTTGTTGAATATTAGCTTTAATTAGAAGGTGAAGAAGTTAGTGGAGAGTTCTATGAAGCAGGCTTATCCTGGAATCAGATCAGCTGCCCAGTGAGGCCAGATCTGCTGCCCATGAACCCAGTAGAATGTTGCTGTTCCCCAAATCCACTCTGGGTGAAATTCCTAACTTCCAAACCTTTGCTTATGCTCTCCCTGACCTGGAATGCCCCTCCCTATGGACCCCCTCCCATCTCTACCCTTGAGAACACTCCCACTCTTTAATGTTTATCTTGAGCCTTTCTTGTAACATCTTCTTTGCTTGCCATCTTCTCAGATTTGGTGTGGCTCTGCCCTGAGCTCCTGCAGTTTCTGAGTTTAACTGCAACACTAGAAAATTGTTTTATTCTTCCCGTTTAGCCCCTATCAGAGTGGTTTGTTGATTTTCGCATCTTCAGAGCTTCTAAAAATGTTTATGGACTCCATAAACGTTGGGGTCCATATGGACTTTTAAATTCTTTAAAGTTATTGATAAGCTACAATCGGAGACATGTGTTGCGAATCATATGCCAGGAATTCAGTTCAATTTAGTTCAGTCACTCAGTCATGTCCGACTCTTTTTGACTCCATGGCAGCACGCCAGGCCTCCCTGTCCATCACCAGCTCCCGGAGTTTACTCAGACTCATGTCCATTGAGTCGGTGATGCCATCTCATTCTCATTCATTGAGTCAGTGATTCCATCTCATTCTCGGTCGTCCCCTTCTCCTCCTGCCTTCAGTCTTTCTTAGCATCAGGATCTTTTCAAATGAGTCAGCTCTTCACATCAGGTGACCAAAGTATTGGAGTTTCAGCTTCAGCATCCATCCTTCCAATGATATTCAGGACTGATTTCCCTTAGGATGAACTGGTTTGATCTCCTTGCAGTCCAAGGGACTCTCAAGAATCTTCTCCAACACCACAGTTCAAAAGCATCAATTATTCGGCACTCAGCTTTCTTTATAGTCCAACTCTCACATCCGTATGTGACTACTGGAAAAACAATAGCCTTGACTAGACAGACCTTCATTGGCAAAGTAATGTCTCTGCTTTTTAATATGCTGTCTGGGTTGGTCATAACTTTCCTTCCAAGGAGCAAGTATCTTTTAATTTCATGGCTACAGACACCATCAGCTGTGATTTTGGAGCCCCAGAAAATAAAGTCTGTCACTGTTTCCCCATCTATTTGCCATGAAGTGATGGGACCAGATGCCATGATCTTAGTTTTCTGAATGTTGAGCTTTAAGCCAACATTTTCACTCTCCTCTTTCACTTTCATTAAGAGGCTCTTTAGTTCTTCACTTTCTGCCATAAGGGTGGTGTCATCTGCATATTTGAGGTTATTGCTCTTTCTCCCAGCATGTTGATTCCAGCTTGTGCTTCATCCAGCCCAGCGTTTCCCATGATGTACTCTGCATATAAGTTAAATAAGCAGGGTGACTATATACAGTCTTGATGTACTCCTTTCCCTACTGTTGGGACTAAGACAAATCTTTTCATGTTATGCTAATGCCAACCCAGTAGGGACGTGCCACCAACATCACCACTTTACAGATGAGTAGGAGGGGATTAGAGAGAATTAAGCAAGGCAACATATATAGCTCGTGAAATGGCAGAACTATATTTTCAACCCGAGTTTATTTGAGACCAAAGCTTTTAACTCTTAAAAATAACAAGATACTATCACCTTTCTCAAGAATCCCCATTTCCCAAAGCAAATTGCACAAGAAAGAGATTGTTTACTGATGGATGAATGGATTAAAAAATGTGATATATATATTCACTGGAATGTTATTCAGCCATAAAAAAGGAAATCTTGCCATTGGCCACAATGGACTTTGAGGATATTGGGCTAAGTGAAATAAGTCAAACAGAGGAAGACAAATGTCATATGTGGGATCTAAAAATAAATGAACAAACAAGCCTGAGCTCATAGATACAGAGAACAGATTAATACTTGCCAAAGGCAGAAGAGAGGGTTGTGGGTGAAATGTGTGAAAGGAGTTGAAGGTACAATTTCCAGTTATAAAATAAATCAGACCTGAGGATGTACAGGTACAGCATGGTGACTGCAGTTAGTAATGCTGTTTTGCATATTTGAATGTTGCTAAGAGAGTAAATGTTAAAAGTTCTCATCAAAGGAAAAAAATCTGTGGCCAAGAATGGTGGCAGATGTTAACTAGACATAGTGGTGATCATTTCACAATATAGACAAATATCAAATCATTATGTTGTACATCTGAAACTAATATAGTGATGTATGTCAATTATAAAGTGTTAGCTATACTTCAATAAAAAAGCAACAACAGAAACATCTTTTTATCAAACTAGTGAGGATAAAAAGATAACATCAGTGTTGATGATGTTGCAATGAACACGATACTCACTTATGCTTATAGCATTAACACTGAGTCAAAAAATTGGTACCTCTGACCCAGAGGTTTCTTTTATGTTGAAAAATTATCTTAAGGAAATAACCCCAAAGATTGAGGAAGAAAACAATAAATTCGAAATGCTCATTGCATTTAAAAATTGTGAATCACTATATTGTACATCTGTAATTTATACAACATTATATATCAACTATACTTCATTTTAAACAAAAGATGTTCATTGCAGCATTACTTATGGTAGTGACAAGCTCATAAATAGAAAAACTTAGTAAAAGATGGCACAACTCCATGGAGTACAAGGTAGTCACTACTAGAAAATGTTAAGAATCTAAAAAATCGGATACACAATTGCAAGAGTACCAGCGTTACAATGAGCCAAAACCTGAGCTTCTGAGAGAGCAGAAACACATCAAGAATGCTAATGGTGGTTGTGTCAGGTCAAATGAATTATGGCTTATTTTGTTTCTTTTTTTCTATTTTTCAATTCTTCTGTAACATGGTTATATTATTTTTTATGATGAAAATGATGCATTTTTTTAAAGCTGATGAATAATTCCATAGCTGAGTCTTATTAGCAGCCAAAGGTGACCTTGTCTAAAGAAGACATTCTCCAGGCCTTGGATCAATGCAGGGAGGGCCGGGCAGCATGTGGCACACGCCTGGTGGACGTGGGGGACATCTGTGTGTATATCCTGCTGCACCGGAAAACAGCCAGCCTGGGACTGATACCAGGGCCCCAAAGGTAGTTACCTACCAGGAGGTGACCTGGCTGGGTCACAGGCACCCAGATCTCCCTCACTTCTACATGTTGCTGGGTCTCCCCACTGGCTCCAGACAAATCCTGGTAGCAAGTCTGGAAGCTCAGGGAGGGAAAAACTGGATACAGCGTTTCGTTCCACTGTTAATTAAAACAAAAAACCAACAACAAAAACGAAAGCTGGGAGACTACATTGAGGACGTGATTGGAGGTTTGGGCTGTGTTTATGATCCGCCCAGTTACGTGGAGAATGGCTCTGCAGCTTCCGACCACCTTCCAGGCGGTGGTCATTTCTGACTTTCAGCCATCCTCTGAGCCGCCTCGGCTTGGGGGGCTCTTTGGAAAGTTAAGTATGAGAAGAAGGCAATGGGTTTATAAAATTGCCTGGATTCCCCTCAGGTGTGTGTTAACACTTTCCTCAGAGGCTGTGGAGTAGGCGAGGGAGGTAGGGAGGTAAAGGAAACCCAGTGGGTAAGACAGTGGGCTTTGGAATTAGATACAGTTGGGTTTGAATCTAGTTTTAGCTACTTAGTAATTGTGGCTACATTAGTCAAGCAAAGGCCTTCATCTCATCAAGCCTCAGTTTTCTTATCCACAAAATGGATGATAGAGATGGTACCTGCCTCAGAGGTTGAAGTTAAATGAGTTGCATATCAAGCAGAGTGCAGATCTGACACACTGGTAGCGCTGGAAAAGTGCTGGCCCCATTATTATTGTTTTTATTATGATCGCTATTTAATGAACATCTTTCCCCTTGGTTGCCCTGCTTTTTCAAAAAGAACTTTTCTACCAGAGAAAGAAAAGGCAATGGTAGCAGAAGATACCGAATAACCCAAAGACTTCCAATTCCCTCTGAGTTCCTGAGCCTCAGACTCTGTCCCTGCAGGAATTCTCTTTCCCAAACATCCTGAGGTCTTCCTAGGACTTGGTCTTCCTGTTGACACCCTCCTGGACTGTCTCCATAGAAGACCACCAAGAAAGGTTTATCTCCTGGGCATTGCCTCTTTACTGCTCAGGACCCAGGACCACAGCTTGTATACAAGGCACTGTGCCAAGTGCTATTTATAGTGCTAGAAATTATAAATGTCATAATTTCCAGTTTAATTCTCACAACCCCTGATGTAGTGCTATTATTATCACCCATTTTAAAGTCAAGGAAATGGAAAGCTCAGAGGGGATAGATAACTTTCCCAAGTACACACTAAGGATGAGGCAGAACGAAGATGCTAGTCTAGATCCGTCTGATCACGGAGCCCCTGCTCTTAACCTCTATGAGACGATGACATGAAGATCTATTATCCAAGAGGTTGCTGGGAATTATTAGTGAATGTGAAAAGTGCACACGAACCTCTAACCTCCTCTGTGCATTCAATTGCTCAGTCGTGTCTGACTCTTTTGCCACTGCATGGACTGCAGCCTGCCAGACTCTTCTGTCCATGGAATTTTCCAGGCAAGAATACTGGAGTGGGTTACCATTTCCTCCTCCAGGGGATCTTGCCATGGTTTCACAAATGTGTAATGACATAGCAGCGTAGGAGAGGTAGAGCACTGTGGTTACAAGCTTCTGGTCATTCTGCACTATTGCTTTTGACCTTTTGTCACTTCACTTTTGACCTTAATTTCTTTTTCTGTAAACCAGATAAAACAGCACAGACTGTGGTGGTAGGACAGGTAAAGCCCATAAAACAATGTCTGGCACATGACACTAGATAAACAAGCCTCTAGAGTGGTCACTAGCTACTCTTGCGAGTGGCTTCCATGATGGCAGAGAGCACTGTCCTGGCACAGTGGTCACGCTGTGTCTTTGGGGAATCTCTGACAAGTGAACGAATGATGGTGGTCCTGGTTGTCGGGGCCGTGATGTCTTTCGTGTGGCCCAGCTCTGTTGGATTCCTGGGAAGAGTCAGCACTGGCTCTGTCGCTTTGGCAGGCAATGAGATGGGTGGATCACGGCAGCCAATAGTGGCCNGGAGGGAAAAACTGGATACAGCGTTTCGTTCCACTGTTAATTAAAACAAAAAACCAACAACAAAAACGAAAGCTGGGAGACTACATTGAGGACGTGATTGGAGGTTTGGGCTGTGTTTATGATCCGCCCAGTTACGTGGAGAATGGCTCTGCAGCTTCCGACCACCTTCCAGGCGGTGGTCATTTCTGACTTTCAGCCATCCTCTGAGCCGCCTCGGCTTGGGGGGCTCTTTGGAAAGTTATGTATGAGGAGAAGGCAATGGGTTTATAAAATTGCCTGGATTCCCCTCAGGTGTGTGTTAACACTTTCCTCAGAGGCTGTGGAGTAGGCGAGGGAGGTAGGGAGGTAAAGGAAACCCAGTGGGTAAGACAGTGGGCTTTGGAATTAGATACAGTTGGGTTTGAATCTAGTTTTAGCTACTTAGTAATTGTGGCTACATTAGTCAAGCAAAGGCCTTCATCTCATCAAGCCTCAGTTTTCTTATCCACAAAATGGATGATAGAGATGGTACCTGCCTCAGAGGTTGAAGTTAAATGAGTTGCATATCAAGCAGAGTGCAGATCTGACACACTGGTAGCGCTGGAAAAGTGCTGGCCCCATTATTATTGTTTTTATTATGATCGCTATTTAATGAACATCTTTCCCCTTGGTTGCCCTGCTTTTTCAAAAAGAACTTTTCTACCAGAGAAAGAAAAGGCAATGGTAGCAGAAGATACCGAATAACCCAAAGACTTCCAATTCCCTCTGAGTTCCTGAGCCTCAGACTCTGTCCCTGCAGGAATTCTCTTTCCCAAACATCCTGAGGTCTTCCTAGGACTTGGTCTTCCTGTTGACACCCTCCTGGACTGTCTCCATAGAAGACCACCAAGAAAGGTTTATCTCCTGGGCATTGCCTCTTTACTGCTCAGGACCCAGGACCACAGCTTGTATACAAGGCACTGTGCCAAGTGCTATTTATAGTGCTAGAAATTATAAATGTCATAATTTCCAGTTTAATTCTCACAACCCCTGATGTAGTGCTATTATTATCACCCATTTTAAAGTCAAGGAAATGGAAAGCTCAGAGGGGATAGATAACTTTCCCAAGTACACACTAAGGATGAGGCAGAACGAAGATGCTAGTCTAGATCCGTCTGATCACGGAGCCCCTGCTCTTAACCTCTATGAGACGATGACATGAAGATCTATTATCCAAGAGGTTGCTGGGAATTATTAGTGAATGTGAAAAGTGCACACGAACCTCTAACCTCCTCTGTGCATTCAATTGCTCAGTCGTGTCTGACTCTTTTGCCACTGCATGGACTGCAGCCTGCCAGACTCTTCTGTCCATGGAATTTTCCAGGCAAGAATACTGGAGTGGGTTACCATTTCCTCCTCCAGGGGATCTTGCCATGGTTTCACAAATGTGTAATGACATAGCAGCGTAGGAGAGGTAGAGCACTGTGGTTACAAGCTTCTGGTCATTCTGCACTATTGCTTTTGACCTTTTGTCACTTCACTTTTGACCTTAATTTCTTTTTCTGTAAACCAGATAAAACAGCACAGACTGTGGTGGTAGGACAGGTAAAGCCCATAAAACAATGTCTGGCACATGACACTAGATAAACAAGCCTCTAGAGTGGTCACTAGCTACTCTTGCGAGTGGCTTCCATGATGGCAGAGAGCACTGTCTTGGCACAGTGGTCACACTGTGTCTTTGGGGAATCTCTGACAAGTGAACGAATGATGGTGGTCCTGGTTGTCGGGGCCGTGATGTCTTTCGTGTGGCCCAGCTCTGTTGGATTCCTGGGAAGAGTCAGCACTGGCTCTGTCGCTTTGGCAGGCAATGAGATGGGTGGATCACGGCAGCCAATAGTGGCCTGATCCAGGGACAGGACTTACGGACAGTCACAATGACATCCCATGGGCTCTTCCTAACTGAGATTTCATCATTTCCCTTTGAGTTAAGACCATACAGGACTCCGGCCTCACTGGAATTGTCAAAATTTACTGTCTAAAGTCAAAGGGAAGACCCTCATCAAATTAGGGTTGCATAGGGTTGGAGAGACCACGGGGGCTCGGGCCTCCTACCCCCACCCCTCCCTAAAAGGAGGCTGAGAATAGTTAGAATTCAATTAAGCCTTGGTGAAGGGAGTCTTGCAGGCAGAGCTGGGGCAGGCCCATGTCTGGGCTGAACAGAACAACCGATTTAAGCTAAATCAACGCCTACTTAAGTGAGCTGTAATAAGCATTCTGGGGGCAACGCCAGCCTGGGGGCATCATTTATCACTGGGTAATAGAAAACCGTAATGAATAATAACTTGGGCCCAGCAGCTGGAGCGCACATACATTACCCGGTTCCCGTGGCCGCTGTCCACCCAGCCGGGAGGGTGGGGTCTGAGGCCTGGGTGCTGGGGTTTGCATATTGAATTCTGCTGCCTGCAGCAAAGTCTTTGTTGTACAGGAAAGCCACTAATCTCACACCTGCTTTGCCAGTCTTGCACTTGGCCTGGGGAACACACGGTCCCTTTGCTAGTATTGTACCAAGAGGGGACCAGAGGCCTTGGAGCAGAAGCCTGTCCTTGAGAGAGTCTGGTTTTGGCATCTGCCTTGGCCAATGTGTCAGAACACAGATCTCCAGTCAACTCCTCTCTGAGGCCTGATCCCAGGGATTCATTGCCTCACAAAGCCTTGTCAGCAACGGTCTTTGAGTACCAGTGATACACAGAGTTTGGTACTGGGCAGTGGTGGGGTGTGGGGAAGCCTTCGGGATGGGTGTGGAAAATTCCTGCCCCAGCACTGTCTCATTTGATATCTACTAACTACTCTTGAGATAAATGTTATATACCTGTGCCTTAAGACCCTTCGGAGCCAGTGTCTTTGAAGCTTAACTACTTTTTAGCTGTGTGGCCTTAGATAAGCTACTGGACCTCTCTGTGCCACAGGTCCTCCCATACAATGGAGAGAATACCAGGGTGGTTGCAGGTATATGTAAGTTATGGGGTATGAAGCACTTAGGAGGCGCCTCACGCAGAGCAAGTGCTGAGCTCACTGGCTGCTGTTACCTATTCATTTCTGGGCTTTCTTGTGGCTCAATGGTAAACAACCTGCCTGCCAATGCAGAAGATGCAGGGTTTGATGCCTGGGTTGAGAAGATCCCCTGGAGAAGGAAATGGCAACCCACCCCAGTATTCTTGCCTGGGAAATTCTATGAACACGAGAACCTGGCAGGCTACAGTCCATGGGGCTGCAAAAGACTCAGCCAGGTCTTAGCGACAAAATAAACAACAGCAGCCACTTTATAGATAAGAAGACTGAGAATCGGAGGGGTCAGTCAGCTTGCACACACAGTCAGGAAGTAGAGGGCCCTGGAATTCGAATCATTTATATTCAGATCACCTCCTTCCTCTACCAGGAAAAACAGAACCTCACACCTCCGGATCTGTTCTTCTGATACTGCTCCATTTAGGCTCTGGATCCTTGAGGGCTCTTTATCGCCCCTCCCCCATTGTGTACCAGCAGCCCACTCCCTCCTTCTGAAAGCTCTCCTTCTTGGACCTTCCCTAATGCACTCTGCCTGTTCACCTCACCTTCTCTGTAGGGTAATTATGACACCTCACTGTGGTTGTGAGAAGGCTGCATCTATCTGTACCAAGCAAGATTCTTTTGGCCTTGTTAGCCTGGGGATGAGAGAAGACCTCTGGAATTAAAAAAAAACAACCCCAAAACCAATGACTTCCTGACTCAGATCCCATCACAGGTTTGTTCTCAATCCTTCCCCTTGTGTACTTTGAGAGTTGTTGGCCCACCTCATCTTGCTGACCCCTTTTGCTGTTTCTGGAGAGCCTCCATGACTTCCTCTTGTCTACCCCACGGCCCGGTTCAGTGCTCACCTCTCCCCCGCTCCCACGCTGACTTCTTGGCTCTGGGTCTTTGGAGGTTGTCTTTGATCCTTCTTAATTGGAGGTGGCTTCTGTTTTGTTCTCCCAAATTTCCTTCTGCACTTGGGGGAGGTTGCCCTTTTGCACGTTTACTAGTTCACTCAACAAACATTTATGCACCTTCTAGGGGTTGGAAATTCAAGAGGATTTAGACCTTGTCCTTCTACACTGGACAGATGCCTTCTTCAGGTGCCCCTCCTTACTCATCTGTATATTTCAGCTTCAGTGCTCCATAGTCTTGTGTTTTTTTTTTTTTTTTGTTTGTTTGTTTTACTAAAGAATCTGATGCTGTTGACTTTTTTCTCCACTGACTCTTGACGATAACAAACTCAGATCCTGGGGACCCATAATGAGTTTGTAGACACCTGGAGCAAAGCATGAGGGCTGTGAGCAATGCTGGGCTCAGACTTCCTTGCCTTCTGATCTTAGCCACTATCTCAGACCAAGATGAGGCCTGGGCCTGATTTTCATTGGCATCTTAGATCAAACAATCAACTTTGGGAAAATATCTCAGCAACATTCCTCATAAACCATTAGAAACAAACCAAAAAAAGCCAATTTGCTTTACTCTACCTTCATCTGATACAACCAAACAATGCCATATGAAAGAACAAACCAGAAGTGTCCTAATTCTTACTTGAGTTAGAATAGCTTTGCTTTGACCTGCCCTCTCTTAGATCATTTCCAACTAATCAGACTCATCATCCTTTTGTCATGAGTTTAGTAAGTCCTCTGAGAAAAAAGCTCCTTTATGATGACGTCAACCATGGACGGTGGCCATTGGAGGTGGACCACAGAGTCTTCCCTTCAAAAGAGCTGCTGTGAGTACACTTGGCTGCCAGGTTCCAAGAGCTAGAGCTACACCTCTGGATCTGCTGTGATGTTCAGCTGAGGCCAAATGTTTGATGGATTTCAGATAAAATATATATTTCTTATTGATTTCTAGTTTAAAAACATTGTGGTCAGTGAGCATACTTTGCAAGATTTTGATTATTTTACATTTATTTGAGACCTGTTTTATGCCGAAATACTATTTTAGTAAATGTTTCACGTGAACTTGAAAGACATGTGCATTATTTTGAGTGGTGTGTTCTGTAAGTGTGTGATTTTTCTGATAATCTACTTGGTATGAATGTAGCTTTAAAAAAAAATTAGTGTTAGTATGGAGAAGCCAGTGGCACTCCACTCAAGTACTCTTGCTTGGAAAATCCCATGGATGGAGGAGCCTGGTAGGCTGCAGTCCATGGGGTCNATATCTCAGCAACATTCCTCATAAACCATTAGAAACAAACCAAAAAAAGCCAATTTGCTTTACTCTACCTTCATCTGATACAACCAAACAATGCCATATGAAAGAACAAACCAGAAGTGTCCTAATTCTTACTTGAGTTAGAATAGCTTTGCTTTGACCTGCCCTCTCTTAGATCATTTCCAACTAATCAGACTCATCATCCTTTTGTCATGAGTTTAGTAAGTCCTCTGAGAAAAAAGCTCCTTTATGATGACGTCAACCATGGACGGTGGCCATTGGAGGTGGACCACAGAGTCTTCCCTTCAAAAGAGCTGCTGTGAGTACACTTGGCTGCCAGGTTCCAAGAGCTAGAGCTACACCTCTGGATCTGCTGTGATGTTCAGCTGAGGCCAAATGTTTGATGGATTTCAGATAAAATATATATTTCTTATTGATTTCTAGTTTAAAAACATTGTGGTCAGTGAGCATACTTTGCAAGATTTTGATTATTTTACATTTATTTGAGACCTGTTTTATGCCGAAATACTATTTTAGTAAATGTTTCACGTGAACTTGAAAGACATGTGCATTATTTTGAGTGGTGTGTTCTGTAAGTGTGTGATTTTTCTGATAATCTACTTGGTATGAATGTAGCTTTAAAAAAAAATTAGTGTTAGTATGGAGAAGCCAGTGGCACTCCACTCAAGTACTCTTGCTTGGAAAATCCCATGGATGGAGGAGCCTGGTAGGCTGCAGTCCATGGGGTCGCTACTAGTCGGACACGACTGAGCGACTTTACTTTCACTTTTCACTTTCATGCACTGGAGAAGGAAATGCCAACCCACTCCTGTGTTCTTGCCTGGAGAATCCCAGGGACAGGGGAGCCTGGTGGGCTGCCGTCTCTGGGGTCGCACAGAGTCGGACACGACTGAAGCGACTTAGCAACAGCAGCAGCAGTGTTAGTATGGCATAATTTTATAAACATCCTTTAACTTTCAGCCTATGTGTATCCTTATATTTAAAGTGAGTGTTTTGTAGATAGCATAGAGACGGGTCCAATCTGGCACTCGATGCCTTTTAATTGTGTTGCTTAGACCACTTATATTTAATTAAAATTGTTGATATAGTTGGGTTTAAATCTACCATTTTGCTATTTCTTTTCTATTTGCCCATATGTTCTTTGCTATTTTCCCCTCTTTCTTTGCTCTTATAATAAATGAATTTAAAAAATGATTCCATTTAATCCTCAGTATTGGCTTATTTGCTATGTCTCTTTGTTATATTTTTAAAATGCTTGATATAAAATTTATATAGACATTTTTAACTTCTTAAAGTCAAACTTCAGGCAATATTGTACATTTCACATAGTATAAGAACCTAGAACAGTATTTCCCCTCCTGTCGTTTTTGTTGTTTCCATAAATTTTATTTGCACATGTACTGTAAACTCCAAAATGCATTATTATTAGTTTTTCTTTAAACTATTAATTATTTTCTAAAGAGATTCAAAATGAATCTTTTATATTTACCCACATATTTAACAGTATTAGTGCACTTCATTCTTTTCTGTTGATCAAAATTTCCACTTAGTGTCATTTTCCTTTTTCCTGAAGAATTTCCTTTATCATTTCTTGTAGTACATGTCTTCTGGCAATAAACTGTCTGAGCTTTTGTTTGTCTAAAAAGTCTTTATAAGCATACCCATTTTATTGTGTTTCACTTTATTGCTCTTTGCAGCTACTGTGCTTTATATAAATTGAAGGTTTCTGGCAACCTTACATTAATAAGTCTATTGGCACCATTTTTCCAAGAGCATTTGCTTATTTTGTGTTTCTGTGTCACATTTTGGTAATCCTCAAAATAGTTCAAAGTTTTCCATTATCATTATATTTGTTATGGTGGTAACGATCTTTGCTGTTACTATTGTGTTTTGAGGTACCATGAATTGCACCCATATAAGATGGCAAACTTAATTGATAAATATATATGTTCTAACTGCTCCACTGACTGGCTGTTTTGCCTTCTTTCTTCCTCTCCCTACTCCTTGAGATGCAACAACATTGAAATCAGGCCAATTAATACAATGACCTCTAAGTGTTCAAGTGAACGGAAAAGCCATATGTCTCTCACTTTAAGTCAAAGGCTAGATATGATTAAGCTTAGTGAGGAGGCATGTGGAAAGTCAAGATAGGCTGAAAGCTAGACCTCTTGTACCAAATAGTTAGCCAAGTTGTGAATGCAAAAGGAGGGTTCTTAGAGGAAATTAAAAGTGCTACTCCAGTGAACACACAGACGATAAAGCGAAACAGCCTTGTTGCTAATATGGAGAAAGTTCTATTGGTCTGGATTAAAGATTAACTAGCTACAATATTCGCTTAAGCCAAAGCCTAGGTCAGGGTAAGGCCCTAACTATCCTCAATTCTGTGAAGGCTGAGAGTGGTGAGGAAGGTGCGGAAGAAAAGTTGAAGCTAGCAGAAGTTGATTCATGAGGTTTGAGATTTATGTCATCTCTGTAACATAAAGTACAAGGTGAAGCAGCAAATGCTTATATATTAGTCAAAGCTGCAGCAAGTTATCCACAAGATCTAGCTAAGGTAGTTCATTATGGTGGCTACATTGAGCAACAGATTTTCAACACAGATGAAACAGCCTTCTGTTAGAAGAAGATACTATCTAGGACTTCCATAGCTAAAGAGGAGAAGTCAATACCTGATTTCAAAACTTCAAAAGACAGACTGACTCTCTTGTTAGGGGCTAATGCAGCTGATGACTTTAAGTTGAAGCCGATGTTCATTTACTATTTTGAAAATCCTAATATGTGCTTAGCTGCTCAGTCGTGTTTGATTTTTTGTGACCCCATGGACTGTAGCCCACCAGGCTCCTCTATCCATGGGGATTCTCCAGGCATGAATACTGGAGTGGGTTGCCATACCCTCCTCCAGGGGATCTTCCCAACCCAGGGATCAAACCCAGGTCTTCCACACTGCAGGTGGATTTTTTACCATCTGAGCCACCAGGTAACCCTAGGGTTCTTAAGAATTATGCTAAATCTACTCTGCTCATGCTCTATAAATGGAACAACAAAACCTGGATGACAGAACATCTGTTTACAACATGACTGACTGAATATTTTAAGCCCACTGTTGAGACATAGGGCTCAGAAAAAAAGATTCCTTTCAAAATATTATTGCTTACTGATAATGCACCTGGTCACCCAAAAGCTCTGATGGAAATGTATGACAAGCTTAATTAATGTTGTTTTCATGCCTTCTAACACAACATCCATTCTGCAGTCTATGGATCAAGGAATGATTTTGGCTTTCAAGTCATATTCTTTAAGAAATAAATACATTTCATAAGGCTATGGCTGCCATGAATATTCTTCTGATGAATATGGACAAAATAAATTGAAAATCTCCTGGAAAGAATTTTCCATTCTAGATTCCATTAAGGATATTCATAATTCATGGGCAGAGATCAAAATATCAACACTAGCAGGCATTTGGAAGAAATTGATTCAAACCCTCACAAGTGACTTCCAGGGGTTCAAGACTTCAGTGGAGAAAGTAACTACGGATGTTGTGGAAATAGCAAGAGAGCTAGAATTAGAAGGGCCTCAAGATGTGACTGAATTGCTGCAATCTTGTGATAAAACTTTACTGGATGAGGGATAGCTTCTTATGGCTGGAGTAAGAAATTCTGTTTCTTGAGATGGCAACTACTTCTGGTGAAGATGCTATGCAGATTGTTGAAATGACAAAAAAGGATTTAGAATATTATATAAACTTAGGTGACAAAGCAGTGGCAGGGTTTGACAGAATTGACTCCAATTTTGAAAATTCCACCGAAAAAATATTATAAAAAACATTGCAAGCTACAGAAAAATTGTTTGTGAAAGGATGAGTTGATTGTCTTATTTTAAGAATTTGCCACAGTCATCCCAAGCTTCAGCAACCACTTTTGGCCGCCTGGCCTGGAGTCACGACCTGTTTATCTGCACAGTGACCTTCTACAAAGGTGTGGACCAGCCTGGAAGAGGAAGTCCTCAGGGAGCTCAATGCCCTCTCCTTGCTCGTGGGAGATGAGTGTCACGACATGCACAAAGACACTGTCTACACTTAATTGTGTCAGCAGTCATCAGCAGCCAGGCAAAACCCTGTGCCAGAAAAAAAAAATTTGACTCACAGAGGCTCAGGTAATGAATGGCATTATTTTTAGCAATATTTAGCAAAGTATTTAAAATTTAAGGTATATAAATATATATTTTAGATATAATGCTATTGCACACTTGACTACAGTATAGTGTAAACAGCGTAATATAAATACAACTTGTACATAACTGGGAAACCAAAAAATGTGACTTGCTTTAATGCAGTCTTCACTTTATTGTGGGGTCTTGAACTCAACCTACACTATCTCTGGGCTAAGCATGTGTTTCATCTTCAGATTTGAAAGGAATTTCTGCTGGGTTAAAGAATTCTAGGTTGACAAATTTTTCTCTTTAGTCTCAATAATGTCTTCCTATTTTCCTCTGATTTGAGAAATTTCTGACATGAGGTTTGCTGTCATTTTTTTGCCTTTGTTTTTCTGTATATAATTGTCAGACTGCTTTAACATTTTTTTTTAAAATATGAATTTGAGGATTTTGATTATGATGTATCTTGATTTTTTTTTTTTTTGAGATTTATTCAGTCTGGAGGTCATTGAAATTCCTGAATTTGTGGGGTTATAATTTTCACCATATTTGAAAAAAACATTTGACTGTCTTTCTTCAAATGTTATATCTGCCAGACGTCTCTCTCTTTTTATGGAACTTCAATCGCACATACATTAGGCTACTTGATTTTGTTTGTGATTATCAGGATCTAATGATCCAATTTTTTTTTGTAGCCTCTTTTCTCTTAATGCTTCATTTTCAATAGCTTCTATTGCTATCTTTTCTCTTTTTCTTTAAAAATGTAATTAATTGACTAACTAATTAATTAGTTGGAGTATAGTTGTTTTACAATGTTATGTTAGTTTCTGCTGTAAAACAGAGTGAATCAGTTATACATATACATATACCCACTCTTAAAGATCTGCTTCCCTTTTGGGTCACCACAGAGAATTGAGCAGAGTTCCCTGTGCCATGCAATAGGTTTTCATTAGTTACCTGTCTTATGTATAGTAAGGTATGTATGTCAATCCCAACTTCTGAATTCATCCCACTACCACTTCCTGCCTTTGTAACCGTAAGTTTGTTTTGTACATTTGTGACTCAGGTCCTGATCTTTTCTTCTGCTGTTTCCAACATCCTGGTAATCCCATCTAGTGTATTTTTCATTTAATATATTATATTTTTTAATCTCTAGAATTTGCATTTGCTTCTTTATTGTATCTTTTTTCCCCTTATCGCAGGCATGCTTTTCTCTGCCTTCTTGAAAAATGGAGTGTATTCATAATGGTTGTTTTACTGTCCTTTTCTGCTTGTTCTACCATCTGTGGGTCTGTTTCTACTGACTGATTTTTCTTCTTGTTATGGAGAAAATTTTTTTCCTTTCCTTTGCATTTCTGGTAATTTCTGATTAGATAGTAGATATTATTAATTATACATTGGGGGTTGCTGGATATTATTGTTTTATATAAGTAGTGCTGGATTTTTTTCCAGTGCATAGTTACTCAGAATCATTTGGATCTTTCTGCCTTGCTAAGCTTTTTTATGGCACATCCAAAGCAACTCTTAGTTTAGGTAAAATTTATCTCCGATACTAAGGCAATTCCCTTCTGAGGATTCTACCCAAAGCCCCATGTGTTATGAAGTTTACTCTCAGTCCTGTGTGAGCTCTGGAAGTTGTTATATTTTTTCCTGATATTCTTTCTCCATCTTTGGGTAGTTTTTGCTTATGCATAGCTGTTCAGTACACAGATGGGAGGGGAACCTCTGCAGATCTCTAAAAGTCTCTATTTGTGAGGATCCTTCCTCTCTGGGACTCAGCCTTGCAAATTCTAGCCATCTTGGCCTTCCTGAACTTTGATCTTTGACTTCTCCATCAGGCTGCTAGGTTTAATTATGGTCTCCACTCCCTTTGCTAAGACCTGGATAACGCCTCCAGATGCTGACCTGGTGCAGTGGAACAGTTTGCCTTCTTTGAGGGATCAAATTTCCGTGCTGCTTTTTGCACAGTACTTCAAACTTCACAATGCTTTGGTTTTCTAGTAAATTTAATGTGAGGGTATTTGGCTCCTGTTACTCTATCTTGGCTGGAAGCAGAATTGATCACTCCCTCTTTTTTAAAGCACTTTTTTTTCCCCCTTTTTTTGTTTTTCTGTTTTAACGGTCACTTCTTAGTCTCATTATCTTCTTCCTCCTCTCTCTGAGCTACTTCTGAATATTGGCATAGGTCCTCTTCTTGTTTCTATTATCTTCGTTGGCAGATTTATCTAACGTCACGCTGGATTTGCTGTTGACTGTGAAAGGGATATCTCCAGGGCAATTTCCCTTCTGAATCCCAAACTCAGACATCCAAGTCGTCTAGCTGACATCTCTGGGATGTCTACCAGGCCTTTTTAATCTTATTTGTTTTATTGAAGTATAATTTATTTATGATGTGTTAGTTCCAGACATTCAGTACATATATACATACATATATATATATAGACCCACATTTTCAGATTCTTTTCCCTTGTAGGTTATTACAAAATACTGAGTATATTTCCCGGTTGTAGTAGCCTCTTACACTTAATATGCCCACAGTATAATTCTCAACTTAGTCCTTTCTCAAGCATGTTTCTTTCAGTCCTTGTATCTTGGTGATGTGGTTCAGTTCACTAATGCATCATCTACCTAGAAGCTCAAGGAAAAAACTTTTAATCATCTTCAATTCTTTTTTCTTCTCCTTTCCTATCTAATCCATTAGCAAGTCCTATATATACTCTGCTTCAAAAATATATTGCAGTGCATACCAGCTCTTACCAGTGTCACTGCTACCACTTTGGCCTCTGTCTGGATCCTTTCTCGTCTGGACTATTACAATATGCTCCTACCTGCTTCCACTCTGGTGTGTTCTCAGTTTAGCCTGTTCTCCCCACAGCAGCCAAATTTTAATCCGATCAATTCACTTTCCTGTTTCGAACCCTCAAGTGACTTCCTATCATTTAAAATAAAATGCAAATATCTTATAATAACCTATAAGGCCAAACATGATCCTCCCCTATTTCTCTAATTTTGTCTGTTAGCATTTCCTCCACCTATTTATTTATTCCAAGTAGACCCAACCTCTTTCTGAATCCTGAGCACAATTAAGATTTTTATGTACTTAGGGCCTTTGCACATGCTGTGCTCCTCTACCTAATCTGTGAAGCATTGCTGCTGTTTCTTATCCCTCATGTCTCACCTCACATTTTGTCTCTGTGAGAGGTTTTCTCTGACCTAATACAAAGAAGCTTCTTACCCTGTCACTTTGTTATCCCATTACTTCCTTTTATTTTCTATACCACACATGTCAGTGATTCCGATGATGGCCACAATTTTCCAACCCTCCATCAACACCCCTTTGCAATGTGACTTTGTAACACTTTCCATTGAGAGGAGAATCTATTTCTCCATTCCTCAAATCTAGGCTGGACTTATGACTTGCTTTGGCTGACAGACTGTTTTGGAAGTAAAGGTGTGTTCGCTCTGAGCTATGTGATCTTCTGTTCTCATTCTTGGACTCCAGCAACTGCCCTGTGAAGAATCCTGAGCTTATTTGGTGAAGGACAGGAGAACACACGGAGAAAAACTGAGGCATCTCAGCCAACAGCCAGTCTTTTCTGGGAAACAAGGCCGCCAGGCTGACCTGGAGCCAGTTGCAGACACATGAGGGAACCCAGATCAGACTAGGGCTGCTGAGCTGAACAACCTGTAGTCTCATGAGCAAGAATAAATGGTCATTTTTAAAAAAATCATAAAATATTACTATGACTGGTCATGAAGCAAAAAGTTAGTTGATCTAATTAGATCAGTATTTGAAATTATGCATCAATATATGCTCACTTTATTGTGCCACCCCTATCAACATATGAATTCCTTGAAGATAAGGAGTTTTGCTCATCAGCATATTGTAGTGGCTATAGCTATAGCATTAGATCAAAGTGACAATATGATATTTTAAGAAAGACCTATATATTGGCACTTTAATTATTAAACAGGACAGATATGGTCACCAAAGCTGTCTATATTTTCTCCTAAATTTTTCCTAAGGAAAAACCAGAGTAAAATACCGAGGCAATTTTGTTCTTTCAGGAGACTGATGGTCAAAGTGAATTGAATTATCCTAGGGGAAGGGGAATTAGGTGCCTACAAGGAATCAGTCCCTTTTATGGGACTGGTTGAATCTAATCCTGGGGAAAGGAAGCCAGAACGGCTTGGGAAACTCATTCTTTTCTTGTCCCTCTCCCATCTCCCAATCCTGCTGCCATACCCTCTTCTTGTTTGCCTTAATGTATCCATCATCCCCACTCAAGGAAACCCCGTCAGGGCTTCCGAAGAACAGCAGAACCCAGACTGGCTTTAGGGAAAGTGTAAACAACTAACACACATGGGCTCTACACATGGGCATGACCAGATGGTCAACACCGAAATCAGATTGATTATATTCTTTGCAGCCAAAGATGGAGAAGCTCTATACAGTCAACAAAAACAAGACCGGGAGCTGACTGTGGCTCAGATTATGAACTCCTTATTGCCAAATTCAGACTTAAATTGAAGAAAGTAGGGAAAACCACTAGACCATTCAGGTATGACCTAAATCAAATCCCTAATGATTATACAGCGGAAGTGAGAAATAGATTTAAGGGACTATATCTGATAGACAGAGTGCCTGATGAACTATGGACGGAGGTTCATGTCGTTGTATAGGATATAGGAATCAAGACCGTCCCCAAGAAAAAGAAATGCAAAAACCCAAAATGGCTGTCTGAGCAGGCCTTACAAATAGCTGTGAAAAGAAGAGAAGCAAAAAGCATAGGAGAAAAGGAAAGATATACCCTTTTGAATGCAGAATTCCAAAGAATAGCAAGGAGAGATAAGAAACTCTTCCTCAGTGATCAGT
>SJYV01023218.1:0-65144 GCA_006410875.1 Neotragus pygmaeus | reverse complement strand
AAACTGTTTTAATGTAGTGAAGTGAAAGATATCAACCCACACACAGGAAGGCATGAATAACAGAAAGTGAAAGTAACTCAACATGTCCAACTTATTGGGACCCCATGGACTATACAGTCCATGGAATTCTCCAGACCAAAATACTAGAGTGGGTACCCTTTCCCTTCTCCAGCAGATCTTCCCGACCCAGGGATCTAACCCAAGTCTCTCACATTGCAGGCAGATTCTTTACCAGCTGAGCCACCAGGGAAGCCCAAGAATACTGGAGTGGGTACCCTATCCCTTCTCCAGTGGATCTTCCCGACCCAAGAATCAAACTGGGGTCTTTCGCATTGCAGGTGGTTTCTTTATCAGCTGAGCTACCAGGAAAGCCCCTGAATAACAGAAAAAATAGAGGTAATCAGATACATTAGAAATATATATCCATATCCATTTAAATCCATGGAATACATAAGACAGTCTCGGAAATCATAAAGCATTTAGTAAAGCCTTAGATGCTCTAAAAATCAGTTCCAAATATTTGAGCAATGCATTAACTTACTATTAATAGCAAACAGTAGCAAATAATGACCAACCTGTATAACCAAAATCTAACCACCCTTTTCTTTTTTGCTCCTTCCCTTCTTCTTTTCTCCTTTATTGCTTTCTTCCAACACTTAGGTTGTGCACCTTCTTTATGCTATGCATGCTCAGTTGCTCAGTCATGCCTAACTCTTTTGCGACCCCATGGACTGTAGCTGGCCAGGCTCCTCTGACCATGGAATTTTCCAGGCAAGAACACTAGAGTGGGTTGCCATTTCCTTCTGCAGGGGATCTTCCCAACCCAGGGATTGAACCCACATCTCCTGCATTGGCAGGAAGATTCTTTACCATTGAACCACCTGGCAATCCCTCTTAGGGACTAAAAACAGATGCAATCCCACGTCGTCTAAATCAAACAACCCTTACATCAACCCAACCAGGCTTATATTACAACCAATGCTCAGAGATCTGCGGGTCAAATCATAGCTTCATGCCCATTGTTCTTGAACTAGTCCCACTAAAATACTTTGAAAAATGATCTGCATCAATACTATAAAATCACCAAGAAGCTATACCAGCGCTAACCTTTAAAATTAGAGACTGAGGGCATAATACTCTCCTTGGTGATATGCCACAACTAGATACATCAACATGACTTACAATAATTCTATCAATGTTCCTAGTCCTTTTCATTATCTTTCAACTAAAAATTTCAAAACATAATTTTTACTATAACCCAGAATTAACATCAACTAAAATACCAAAACAAAACACTCCCCAAGAAACAAAATGAATGAAAACCTATTTGCCTCTTTCGTTGCCCCTATAATCCTAGGCCTCCCCCTCGTCACTCTTATTGTCCTGTTTCCTAGTCTATTATTCCCAACATCAAATTGACTAGTAAATAACTACCTCGTCTCCCTTCAACAATGAATGCTTCAACTTGTATCAAAACAGATGATGGGTATCCACAATTCCAAAGGACAGACATGGACATTAATGCTAATATCCTTAATCGTATTTATTGGATCAACAAATCTACTAGGTCTACTACCTCACTCATTTACACCAACCACACAACTATCAATAAATTTAGGCATGGCCATCCCTCTCTGGGCAGGAGCTG
Source organism: Neotragus pygmaeus (assembly GCA_006410875.1). NCBI lineage: Eukaryota > Metazoa > Chordata > Mammalia > Artiodactyla > Bovidae > Neotragus > Neotragus pygmaeus. The sequence goes on along the minus strand of SJYV01023218.1, from coordinate 63,496 downwards.
TAATTATAGGCTTTTGCAACAAAACTAAAGCGTCATTTGCCCATTTCTTACCACAAGGAACACCAACCCCACTAATTCCAGTGCTAGTTATTATTGAAGCTATTAGCCTCTTCATTCAACCAGTAGCCCTTGCCGTACGATTAATAGCTAACATTACTGCAGGACACTGATTAATTCACTTAATTGGGGGAGCCACACTCGCACTAATAAATATCAGCACTACAACAGCTCTTATTACATTTATTATTCCAGTTCTACTAACAGTTCTTGAATTCGCAGTAGCTATAATCCAAGCCTACATATTTACCCTTCTAGTTAGCCTATACTTGCATGACAACACATAATGACACACCACACCCATGCTTATCACATAGTAAACCCAAGCCCCTGACCCCTTACAGGGGCCTTATCTGCCCTCTTAATAACATCTGGCTTAATCATATGATTTCACTTCAATTCAACAACCTTACTAATGCTCGGGCTAACAACAAATATGCTCACAATATAACAATGAGGACGAGACATTGTCCAAGAGAGTACCTTTCAAGGACATCATACCCCAACCATTCAAAAAGGCCTTTCCTACGGAATAATCTTCTTTATTATCTCTGAAGTCTTGTTCTTTACCGGATTTTTCTGAGCATTCTACCACTCAAGCCTTACCCCTACACCTGAATTAGGCAGGACCACTCAATATGTTGGCATACAGTTTTTGTTGTTGTTATTTTTCATAAAGCTATTGTTCCATTCTTTACCATCTCATGACTCCTTTCCAGTGAAGAAAGGAGTTGATTTACAAAGCTGTGTTAGTTTCATGTATATAGCAAAGTGATTCAGTTGAACATTCATATGTATTTTTTCAGATTCTTTTCCTTTATAGGTTATTAAAACATATTGAACATAGTAAAGAAATGAGCTATCAAACCATGAAAAGACATGGAGAAAATTTAAGGAATATAACTAAGTGAAAGAAGCCAATTCAAAAAGGCAATAAACTGTTTCATTCCTTATGTATGACATTCTAGAATACACAAAAGTAAGGAAACAGAGGTTGCAAGGNAGAGGATGAGATGGTTGGATGGCATCACCGACTCAATGGACATGAGTTTGAGTGGACTCCGGGAGTTGGTAATGTGGGGCCTGGAGTGTGTGGTCCATGGGATTGCAAAGAGTTGGAGATGACTGAGCGACAGAACTGAACTGAACTGAAATTACTAATATAACTCAAACCAACCAACAAAAGGAAAAAGCAAACAATGGCCAACCATCCCGTGACAGGTCATGGGAATTTTTAACAACAGCAAGGGAAAAATACAGACAGATGAATTTCTAAATGAGTGCTTTTTGGGCCAACTGGAAATTTTGATTTAATGTACAATTTTCTAGGTATTGTTCCAGATGTAAATTATTCAGATTTCAAATTTTGAAAAGTACTGAAATATAGAATTATACCAACAAAGTATTAATATTTTGATACTTTAAGCTGGCATTCTGGAATGCCTGAACATCTTCAGCCAATTCTGCAATCACCCTCATGTCCCCAGCACCTAGGACAGCGCCCAGAACATTCTCAATCCATGCAAGAGCAGATGAATGAACAGATGCTTGCTAGGATTTGGCTGTATGAAATGGCTGGGTGGAGGTGCAACACCACGGTAGTCAGCTGTCCTCAAACACATACACACTTCACATGCCACCTCCCAAACAACCACTGCCCTCCCAGTAGGTCCCAGTTCTGACAAGGGAGCAGGAGGTGCCTGTGGGTGTTCCAAGGACATGCATCCCAGGGCTAAGGCAGTACATCCTGTAAAGATGGTGCTGCAAATCCTCCATGTCCTTCAGGCTTGGCAGGGCTAAGTCTTCTAGCAGAATCTCCTGTGATGCTAGCAGGAGTGGGGCTGTGGAGGAAAATAACAGTAAGAACAGTGTGGGACTGCTCTGGCGGTCCAGTGGTTAAGAATCTGCCTTGCAAGTGAGGAGACATGGGTTCAGTCGCTGGTTGGGGAACTAAGATCCCACACGCTGCAAAGAAACTAAGCCCTCGAGCTGCAACTACTGAGGTTGCATGCTCTGGAACAAGCGTGCCACAATTAGAGGGCTGAGTGCTGCAACTATGGAGTCTATGTGTGACAATAAAAGATCCTTCATGATGCAATGAAGATCCCGCATGCTGCAACTGAGAGCTGAAGGAGCCAAATAAATAAATAAATAAATTAAAAAAAAAAAAAAGAACAGTGTAATGCTTGGTGCTCCTTGGTGCTCCCTCAGTACTAGGCATTGTGTTAAGTAAACCTAAATCTTTTTTTATGATAGTCTATTTTAATATTTATAGCATTGCATTTTGTGTCTTCCCTGCTAGCCCAGTCAGTAAAGAATCTGCCTGTAGTGCAGGAGACTTGGGTTTGATCCCTGGAGATCTTCCTTCGGAAGATCCTCTGGAGAAGGGAGTGGCTACCCACTCCAGTACTCTTGCCTGGAAAATCCCATGGACAGAGAAGCCCGGCAGGCTACAGTCGATGGGGTCACAAGAGTAGGACGCAGCTTAGCAACTACACCACCACGTTTTGTGGAGGAGGAAACTGAAGCTGAGAGAAGTTAATAAATTGCCTGGAGTCACACAGTTAGGAGCACTTCCCTGGTACCTCAGGTGGTAAAGAATCTGCCTGCAATGTGAGAGTCATGGATTCCATCCCTGGGTTGGGAAGATCCCCTGGGGGAGGGCATGGCAGCCCACTCCAATATTCTTGCCTGGAGAATCTTCATGGACAGAGGGGCCTGGTGGGCTGCAGTCCAAAGGGTTGCAAAGAGTTGGACATGACTGAGAGACTAAGCCCAGCACACACAGGATGTAAGACAGGCCATGATTTGAACACAGGTCTTCCTACGCCACACTTTCTGGAGGCTATGCTAGGCCAGAGCTTACCTCGTCTGCCTGTTTGGAGCTGCTCTTCCCCTCTGTCCCCAGTGAGGGGCCAGACTCCATCCCAAGCCCCGCCTCTACCCCCCTCTCCCCCCACCCGTCTCCTGGGNGAAACTCACTCAGGACTTCTAAAGGGGGCAAGAAATCTCACTCACAGGAATAGGATCACAGTTTCTACTATTTTTCCCTCTGTCCCCAGTGAGGGGCCAGACTCCATCCCAAGCCCCGCCTCTACCCCCCTCTCCCCCCAACCGTCTCCTGGGTCTCATAATGTTTTCTACTTGGAATCAGCCTGTTCATCTCCACCTGGGGTCACTTTTCTAAAGAGCTCATGCCTTGGGCTTATCTGACAAAGGGCTCAAATGCTTCCTTCCTGGCTAGTGTGAGAACTTCCATCTCAGCTCCCGTCAAACCCACACACCCAGCACATCCTCCCGCAAACACCTCACCTCCCCACAGAGCAGACACATTCCACACAGGGCACAAGCTCAAACACCGAATATGCTACAGCTCTTTCTCAACTTAGGGTGGGGTTACTTCCTGATAAACCTATCATAAATTGAAAATACCATAAGTCAAAAATACATTTAATACTCCTAACTTACCAAACATTATTGCTCAGCCCAGGCTGCCTTAAACACGCTCAGAACACATCCATTAGCCTACAGTCGGGCAAAAGCATCTTACACGAAGCCCACTTTATAACCAAGTGCTGAATATCTCATGTAATTGAATGCTGTACTGAAAGTGAAAAACAGAGTGGCTGTCTGGACACAGGGCGGTTGTAAGTGCGTTGGTTGCTCACCCTCGTGATCGCGTAGCTGAGTGGGAGCTGCAGCTGCTGCCACTGGCCAGCATCAAGAGAGAGCACGTACCACACATCACTAGTTCAGGAGAAGCTCAAAAGTCAAAGTCTGAAGGATGGTTTCTGTGGAATGCGTATTGCCTTCATATCATGGTAAAGTACAAAATCATTAAGTTGATCCATCACAAATCTGGTGGGACCATCTGTATAAACCAGAGACCTACATCATAGACACAGGTGAGCTGTTGGTTTTCACACACAGGTAGGATATGCTCCACACACTTATGGACATCAGCTCCTCCGCACAGGAAGTCATACACCATGCATGCACACACACACACCATTCAGCATACCCCCACACCTGTTAAACTTCATGCCTACTCAGGACGGACTCCCCCTGCCCAACCCCCTCTTACCCCCCACTGCAGGTGGATGGTCATTTGGTGTGATGGGTGCTCCAGGTAGGGAAACTATCTCCTTGTACCACCTCACCTTTCAGGTGCCTCAACAAGCTCGGGTGTGCATAGAAGAAAAGGAGGAAAAGATGGGGCCAAAGTGAGTTAAACAGGCCCCAGAACTGCCATAGGCAGACCAGGGCTCCAAATCCCACTAGAGATGGACAATGCTATGTTTGTGGGAGAGAGATCTTGGCGAGATGGCAGATACACTGAGAAAAAAAGGGGCTGGTGGGTCAAGGTGCCCCTGGGCAAGGAAGCAAAGGAGGATTATAATCATGGTGAAATAGAGAAAATATGAATAGGACAAAAGTTTAGATATTTGAATAAAGCAAAACACAAACAATTCTGAGAAGAAAATTCTGAAAGAGGAGTAACCTCCTGACTCCCCCTAACGTGAGAATCCACAGAACTGGGGGTAGGTGGTGTTACTGGAGAATCCATCAAGGGATAGTGGGGATCAGACGCCAAATTTCTTCCAGGGACTTGTCCAAAGTGCTTCTCCCAGCCTCGATTTTGAAGAATGATTGGAGTGCTGCCAAGAAGCTTGAATGGAAATGTGGTCAGTTCTGAGCCTGGACAGGTCACACCGCTGTGTGTCCATCCATATGCATGAGTTGATTGGCCGGGGGTGAGGCTCCCGCGTGGGACTCTGGAGGCAGAGGCAGGGGATGGGGAGGGCAGCCTGGGGTCTGGGCCATGGAGCCCAGGGACCTGGTCTTGGAGCCCTTGAGATGAACTGTTTACAACCCAGGGCTGAAAGCACAGGCAGCACCTGCCTTTACTGGGGACAGGATATGACCTCAGGTTAGGAGGGACAGTGGGCGGTGTGCAGCGGGGAGAATGTTCTTCCTGAGAGCAGGTGAGGGCCACTGGGACGTCCCTGAAGGAGCTGGGGCAGGAGCAGGAGAGTGGTTTGTGAGTGCAGGTGAGTCTGTGTTATCTCTGGACATTTCTTCTCTTTTTAAAATGATTTATTTACTTATTTTTCTGTGCCAGATCTTAGCTGTGGCAGGCGGAATCTAGTTCTCTGACCAGGAATTGAACCGAGGCCCCCTGCATCAGAAGCACAGAGTCCTAGCCACTGGACCACCAAGGAAGTCCCTCCTTGCACATCTGCATATGGAAAAAGGGTAAGATTTGAGGCGGGTGGAGNTGTGTTATCTCTGGACATTTCTTCTCTTTTTAAAATGATTTATTTACTTATTTTTCTGTGCCAGATCTTAGCTGTGGCAGGCGGAATCTAGTTCTCTGACCAGGAATTGAACCGAGGCCCCCTGCATCAGAAGCACAGAGTCCTAGCCACTGGACCACCAAGGAAGTCCCTCCTTGCACATCTGCATATGGAAAAAGGGTAAGATTTGAGGCGGGTGGAGTGTGCCGTGGACAGGTGGAAGGATGTGGAAGCGGGCGGGAGAAACTGGAGGATTCTGTTATGTGACCTCAGTGATGCCCACAGTCATGCTGATACTGGGACATTCACGGTATTTTGTCTTGATCTCCAAACAAATTGGTCCCTGATCACTAGCAGCAGGTAACCCACACCTGGCTTTCACGTGGACCTTTCCTTCCAGTTCTCCCAAGGACTTGTCCCTTTGGCTCTCCCTGCCTCTTGGGGTGGGGCAAGCTTTACACGGAGCAGAGCTGAGGAAAGGCTCTGAGCCATCCCAGTCATTGGGAGCAGCTTTGCTCTCAGAAACCCAGGTGTGGTTCATGGGAGGCTCCCTGGAGGAGGGAGTTTGACTGTTGAGTTGACTGCTCAGAGTTGGATTAGCAAAATGCTGGGGCTGAAGATGGCATTCCAGGCAGAAAATCCTGCAAGAGCAAAGCCATGGAACTGGGGAGTTTGGGAAGCCCGGAGAAGTTGGCCAAGGCCCGGGTGGTAGGGATTTTATGTGTCAACTTTATTGGGCCACAGAGTACCCAGATATTTGGTTAAACATTATTCTGGGTGTGTCTGTGAGGGTATTCTGGATGAGACTGACATTTGAATTGGTAGACTGAGTGAAGCAGATCCTCAATCAATCCACTGAAGTTCTGGATGGAGCAAAACATCTGAGTAGGAGGGAAATTCTGCTGCCTGATTACTGGGCTGGTCTTCTCCTGCCTTTGGATTTGGACTAAGTCTAGAAATTATACATTGATTCTCCTGGTTCTCAGACTTTTAGACCAAGATTAGAATTGTACCACTGGCTCCAGCTTGCTGACTGCAGATCCTGGGACTGTTCAGCCTCTACAATCTCAAGCAAATTTTTTATAATAAATCTCTCTCTATCTTTTCTTTAATATTTATCTATCATCAATCAATCAATCATCTATCTACCTGCCTACCTCTATTTCTATATTTTTATCTTAATGTCTATTGGTCTGTTTCTCTGGAGAACTCTAACAGCCAGAGTGGTGGTTCTCACCCATGACTGCACATCAGCATCACCTGGGAAGCTTCAAAAAGAAGGACTCACTGGGCTCCATCCCCAGAGGCTCTGATTCCATTGGTTCAACATCAGATCCAAGCATTTCTACTTTTCAAAAGTTCCCCAAGGACTCCCTTGTGTAGCTAGGGTGGAGAAGCTCTGAGGTTGGGAGGGAGGTCCGAGGTGGAGCATGGGGTGTGGGAAGGAGAGGAAGGAAAGGGATGTGAACTCATTCAGGGTATCTGGGCTGCAGGCATTTGCTTGTTGAATAGCATCCGACAACTTCCCACCGTAGCAGTGAGGATGCTCCCCATTTTTCAGATAAGGAAAGCAATTGCTCAGTGAGGGAGTGGAAGGCTCAAGATCCCAAGGCTGGTAGGTGGCAGAGCTTGAATTTACAACCTAAAATCTGGAAGATGAACTTGAAAAGGCTTGGCCCTGAAATGACATTTGCCTTCTACTCTAGGAGCATGGAGAACATTGGAATATGGCAATCCCCATTCTGGGGTCAGATCCTCTCACACATAATAAGCCCCATACTTCTGCCTTGGAGGAGAACTTCAGGCTTGGGGACCTGCAGGATTATGAGTCCCATGACAGTGTTTTGTGTTTTTTAGCATCATATTAGTGGAGTCTTTGTGTTGGACTGGACCTCAGAAATCAGAGCATTCTCCATCTCCCTGCCATCCTTGGGATGGTGTCACATTCATTTCTTTATTTCCTTGATAGCAGTGCTTGGCATTCAGTGGATCCTCAATTAACGTTTATGGAATTGAAATAAATGGTTTAAAAGGTCATAAAACTGATGCAACAAATGTTCAGGTAAATTTAACTGTCTTTCCCACATGGAGTGAGTTATAGCAGAAATGGGACTAGAATCAGTTCTTCTAATCTCAGCCATGTGGCCTTTTTGCACTGTTATTTCCCTGCTGTTTTTGTTGGTTTCAGAATCATAGCCTTTGGGGACTAGATGAGCCTCAGAAAAAGGTTTATACAGCATTTAAAAACAGCCTTCTTCTNAAATTGAAAGTGAAGTCGCTCAGTCGTGTCTGACTCTTTGCGACCCCATGGACTGCAGCCTACCAGGCTCCTCCGTCGATGGGGCTTCCCAGGCAAGAGTACTGGAGTGGGTTGCCATTGCCTTCTCCAATATGCTGTCTAGGTTGGTCATAACTTTCCTTCCAAGGAACAAGCATCTTTTAATTTCATGGCTGTAGATACCATCTGCAGTGATTTGGAAGCCCAAGAAAATAAAGTCTGCCACTGTTTCCATTGCTTCCCCATCTATCTGCAGTGAATGGGACCAGATGCTATGATCTTAGTTTTTTGAATGTTGAGTTTTAAGCCAGTTTTTTCACTCTCTTCTTTCAACTCATCAAGAAGTTCTTTAGTTCTTCTTCGCTTTCTGCTATAAGAGTGATATCATCTGTGTATCTGAGGTTATTGATATTTTTCCAGGCAATCTTGATTCCAGCTTGTGCTTCATCTGTTCTGGCACTTCTCTTGAGGTACTCTGCATGTAAGTTAAATAAGCAAGGTGACAATATACAGCCTTGACTTACTCTCTTCCCAATTTTGAACTCAATTTTCCTTTTCCAATTCTGTTACTTAAAATTAAAATCAAAGGAATCTTCGGACTTCCCTGGTAACAGTGGTTAAGACTCCGAGCTTCCACTTCAGTGGGTGCCGGTTTGATTCCTGGTTGGGGAACTAAGATCCTGCAAAAAAAGCTTGGCCAAAACAAAAAATCACAAATGAATCTTGATTAATAAGAACCTGCAATATAAGGAAAAGACACTAGGTTCAAGAAGCTGTCAAAATCCTGTTCTAATGCTTTTTTAAAAGATAAGCTCTATTGGAGTGTGATTTACGTGCAATGAAATTCACGTCTTAAGAGTACAGTTTGATGACTTTTGATATAGGTGTATAGTCATGTAACTGTCACCCCCGTTAAGACAGAACATTTCTGTCTCCCCAAAAAGTTTCCTGGTGCCCCCATGCCAAATTACTACAAGGTCACCATAGCTGTGATTTCTAGCACTGTGGGTTAGTTTTGCCATTCAGTCATATAAACTGAGGCCTGTAAATCCTGCCACACATACCCATTATTGCCCGGCTTCTTTTACTCAGCATAATTATTTGCAGATCCACCATGTTGTTGAATGTATCAATAATTCATTTTTATTGCAGAGTAGTGGCCTGTTTTCTGCATACAGCACAGTTTGTTTATCAGTTCACCTGTGGGTAAATATTTGGATTGTTACCAGAGTTTTAAGCTATATGAATGCAAGTGTTATGAACATTTATGTACAAGTATCCCTACTTTATGTATATATGACATTTTTGTATATATGACATATGCAAACTTATATATATATTGTATGCATAATATATACACACATATATTATTTCTTTTAGATAAATACATAGGATTGGAATCTCCAGGTTATATAAGCATATGCTTAACTTTGTAGGAAACCGACAAACTTTTATTATTTATTTATGGCTGTGCTAGATCTTTGTAGCTATTTTAACACCATTTGTTTAAAATACTGTCTTTTCTCCATTGAATTATGTTGGTGCTTGTGTCATTGAAAATCAACTGGCTGTACATACATTGGTTTATTTCTGGACTCTTTAGTCTATTCAACTGATGTATATGCTTACCCTTATACCAATATCATTCCATCTTCATAACTGGAGCTTTATAATATAAATCTTGGAATCAGCTAATATAAATCCTCTAATTTTGCTCCTTTCCCCCTATTTTGTTTCAGTTATTCCAGATCCTTTGTATTTCCACTTAGTTTTAGAATCACTTTGTCAATTTGTACAAAAATATCCCTCTAATATTTTAATAGATATTGCATTGAATTTATAGATCAATTTGGGAAGAGTGAATAACTTAACAATATTGACTCTTCTAATCTATAACTGTGGTATATCTCTGCATGTTATTTATATCTTGCTTAATTTTTCTCAGTAATATTTTATCTTTTTCATGTCATTATAGTAGAGATATTATGATCTTTTTTCAGTTTATTCTAAGATTTTTTAAAAAATTTGACACCCACAAATTGTATCATTTAAAAAATGTTAATTTTCCTATTATTTGTTGCTAAGGTCTAGAAATACCATTGTTTTTAATATATTGATCTTTTATCCTGTGCTACTGCTAATTTTTCTTGTTTGTTCATTAGGTGTTTTGGTAGATTTCTGAGAATTTTCTGAACTTATATCATTGGTGAGAAAAGACCATTTAACTTCTACCTTTCTAATATTTATATCTTCTATTTCTAATTCTCTCTTTCTCTTTTTGTACTGGCCTGGACTTGTACTACATACTGTTTAGAAATAGTAAAAGTGGACATCCTTGCCTTATTCCTGATGTTAGAAGAAAAGCACTAAGTATCATGTTAGCTGTAGTTTTGTTTGTTTTTGTATAGATGGCCTTTATGGTTGAGAAATTTCCTTCTATTTTTAGTTTGCTGATGGTCCAAAAATTTTGCAATATATTTCCATATTCATATCGATTTAGGTGATTTCCTATATGTGAAAATTAATAAATATTATACCAAGAGAAATTTTGGAAGAAAAATATCAAAAATGTAAAAATCAAAGCTTATGGATAACTGAAAGGTACCATAAGAAAAGATCTTTCTATCTTTTTAAATTTGGTGGCATCAAAGTCCTCTCTTAGCATGACCCCAAAAGAAGAAATCATCAAAAATTATTGCTGCTAAGTCACGTCAGTCATGTCCGGCTCTGTGTGACCCCATAGATGGCAGCCCACCAGGCTCCCCTGTCCCTGGGATTCTCCAGGCAAGAACACTGGAGTAGGTTGCCATTTCCTTCTCCAATGAATGAAAGTGAAAAGTGAAAATGAAGTCGCTCAGATGTGTCCGACTCTTAGCGACCCCATGGACTGCAGCCTGCCAGGCTCCTCCATCCATGGGATTTTCCAGGAAAGAGTACTAGAGTGGGGTGCCATTACCTTCTCTGAAAAAAAAAAAAGTTATTAGACTGTGTAAAAATTATCAGTTGTTGTTCTAAAGATGTCATAAACAAATACAGAAGACATATCACTTGTTTTATAACTGTATATAACATACATGATAGATGAAGGGTTGTTATTTCTTACATATAAAGAGTTTATACACGTAAAGAGGAAGTTTTAGAACTATTTTATAAATTGGCAAAGGGCATGAGCAAGCAATTTGACAAAGAAATAGAAATGGGCAAGGAAAGTATAAAAAGATATTCCATTTCAGTAGTAATAACCCAAATTAAACAATAACAGATTTTATCTGGCAGATTGGCAAAGGTTAACAGATTGATAATATTTAGTGTCAAAGAGAGTGTAAGGAAATTTTCATATTGTTGATGGGAAAGCAAATTGTTATTGTATCACTGGAGGACATTTTATAATATTTATTGAAAGCCTTAAAAATGTGCATATCCCTGGATCCCACAATTCTACTTCCAGGGATTTATTCTAAAACAATAATTGAACAAATGAGAAAAGATTTCTGTATAAGGATGTTTATTGCAAATTATTGATAACACCAATTTTTTTTGCTTTTAAAAATTTTATTGAAGTATAGTTGATTTACAATGTTGAGTTTAATTTCTGCTGTAAAGTGACTCAGTTACACATGTATACTCTTTTTCATATTCTTTTCCATTATGGTTTATCACAGGATAGTAACCATATTCCCTGCGCTATACAATAGGCCCTTGATCATCCTTCCTGTGTGTAATAGTTTGCATCTGCTGAGCCCAGCTCCCAGTCCTTCCTCTGCCTTTCCCCTCCCCTCCCCTCTGACAACTGCAGGTCTGTTTTCTATATTTGTGAGTCTGTTTTTTTCCACTGATATGTTCATTTGTGTCATATTTTAGATTCCATATATAAGCGATAACATAAAATTTTGGATATAACCTAAAGATCTATCAGAAGGAGCTGGATTAAGTTTTAAGTAAATTATGCTATAGCCATTAAGTGGAATACTATGAACCTATCAGATATATTATGTGGATTTATATTAATCAAAATGGAAAAATGTGCCTTGTTAAGAATGGTTTGTGTCTATTAAGATTCTATATTTTTAATTATAAAGGGAATGTATATGTATGTATATATATGTGTGTGTGTGTATAAACATACATATATACTCAACACAATGATTGACATATAGTAAACACTCAATAAGCGTTGAGTGACTAAATGTTCAAATTAAAAAGAAATGTCTAGATGTGTGTACAATATATCAAATGTTAACTGAATATCTACGGATGGAGGGTGTTGGGTGATTTATACCTTCTTTGTTATTTCTGTACAATTTGAAAAACTTTCAACAAATGTGTATTACTTTTATAGTCAGAAATGGCAAAAGATCTGTTTGTTTTCTAGAAAATAAAAGAATCAATAGGACTTGATTGCTGGTAAGTGGGGCATGGGGAGAATGGAAGTGTTGAGGAAGATGTCCTGTGTTTTGGTTTGTGCAACTTCCTTCACTAAGAACAAAGCTAGTGGAGGTGATGGAATTCCAGCTGAGCTATTTCAAATCCTAAAAGATGATACTGTGAAAGTGCTGCACTCACTATACTAGCACATTTGGAAAACTCAGCAGGGGCCATAGGAATGAAAAAGGTCAGTTTTCATTCTAATCCCAAAGAAAGGCAATGCCGAAGAATGTTCAAACTACTGCACAATTGTACTCATCTCACATGCTAGCAAAGTAATCCTCAAAATTCTCCAAGCAAAACTTCAATAGTACGTGAACAGATGTACAGCTGAATTTAGAAAAGGCAGAGGAGCCAGAGATCAAATTGTCAACATCCGCTGGATCACTGAAAAAGCAAGAGAGTTCCAGAAAAACATCTGCTTCATTGACTACACTAAAACTTTTGACTGTGTGGATCACCACAAACTGTGGAAAATTTTTCAAGAGATGGGAATACCAGGCTACTTTACCTGCCTCCTGAGAGATCTGTATGCTGGTCAAGAAGCAACAGTTAGAACCGGACATGGAACAATGGACTGTTTCAAAATTGGAAAAGAAGTACATCAAGGCTTTATATTGTCAGCCTGCTTATTTAACTTATATACAGAGTACATCATGTGAAATGCCAGACAGGATAAAGCACAAGCTGGAATCAAGATTGCCGGGATGCATATCAATAACCTCAGATATGCAGATGATACCACTCTAATGGCAGAAAGCGAGGAGGAACCACAGAGCCTCTTGATGAAAATGAATGAAGAGAGTGTAAAAGCTGGCTTAAAACTCAACATTAAAAAAACTAAGATCATGGCATCTGGTCCTGTCACTTCATTCATTGGCTAATAGATGGGGAAACAATAAAAACAGTGACAAACTTTATTTTCTTGGGCTTCCAAATCACTGCAGATGGTGTCTACATCATGAAATTAAAAGATGCTTGTTCCTTGGAAGAAAAGCTATGACCAATCTAGACAGCATGCTAAAAAGCAGAGACATTACTTTGCCGACAAAAGTTCATGTAATCAAAGCTATGGTTTTTTCAGTAGTCATGTATGGATGTGAGAGTTGGACCGTAAAGAAGACTGAATGCCAAAGAATTGATGCTTTTGAACTGTGGCACTGGAGAAGATTCTTGAGAGTCCCTTGGACTGCAAGGAGATCCAACCAGTCAATCCTAAAGGAAATCAATCCTGAACATTCATTAGAAGGACTGATGCTGAATCTTAAGCTCCAATTTTTTGGCCACCTGATGTGAAGAGCCGACTCACTGGAAAAGACCCTGATGCTGAGAAAGATTGAAGGCAGGAGAATGGAATGACAGAGGATGAGAGGGTTGGATGGCATCACCGACTCAGTGGACATGAGTTTGGGCCAGCTGAGGAACTGGTGATTGACAGGGAGGCCTGGTGTGCTGCAATCCGTGGGGTCACAAAGAGCTGGACACAACTGAGTGACTGAACTGAACTGAATTTCCCTCAGTGTTCTGTTGCCATTTCAGGGAAATCAGGAGAAAGAGAAGAAGGAGGAGGGTATGTGTGTATTTTGGCTGCATGGGATGTCGAATCTTAGTTCCCTGACTAGAGATTGAACCCACGTCCCTGCAGTGGAAGGGTGGAGTCTTAACCATGACACCACTAGGGAAGCCCCTGTTTGTGTGTGCTAAAATTTCCACCTATTTTGTTTGCAGTGCCAGTGGGGCACCCGGTGAGATACATGGATCTGGAGCTCCTAGAAAGAGGTTAGATCACAAACCAGTTACTATTGATTATGTCAGGAGGCAGCCGCCAACGTGTGTTAGTTACAGTTACAGCTGAGAAAGCTGCTGCTCAGCAGAGAGGGCAAAGTGAGGAGGGAGCACGAGGATCGTCTTGAAGAGCCCTCTTATCTTCAGGGAGGCCAGGAAGAGTTTCCAGGAAAGGAACCAGAGAAAGAATAGGAAGTTAGGAAGGAGGAGAACCAGCAGAGAGTAGTGTCCTGATACAGGGGGACAGGTGCTGCTGAGAGGTCAAGCTAGGTGCAGGATGCAAATCGCCCAGAGGATCTGGTCATTAGCAGGACATCCATGGCCTTGGCGGGAGTGGTCTCGTTGGAACTGTTGGGGCAGTAGGTGTATTTGATTCTTATGAGACACTTGGAGGAGATGGTGAGACAAGACCTGAGGTGATAGCTGGAGGGGGATGGAAGGTCAAGAAAAGTATTTTTTACTAGGATGGGAGGAATTTGATCACACTCACGAGTGGAAGGGAAGGAGCCAGTTGAGGGGCGCCCTTAAAGACCCTGGAGATGGGAGAATGCTCTACGTGGAGGTCAGAACAGGTGGGAAAGAGGTTGATATGCCTCCAAGAGAACGGAGGGGGCACTCTTCTTCCACGAGAATGGAGGAGGAGAGGATGGATGTGGGTGCAGTGGTGGCGGCAGCATGGGGGGAAGTAATTAGAGACGGTCCATGCCTGCTTTTCTCCAGCAGCCAGAAGATGCTCCCTCTCCTGATGGCTTTTCATCATCTCAGTCCCCAGAAAGACCAGAGTTTTAAGGTTCCCGCTTGATGAAGTTGGCTTGACGCAAAGCAATAATGAAAGTTGCCAATGGAGAATGTGGCAGGAATCGGCCCGGGTGTCAAATTCACTCAGCTCCTGTGTGCAAATACATAATTACGAGGCCTCTCCACCAGCCAAACGCATCGGATCACGATTCTTCTCGGGCGTAAGCCGGCACATGTTGAAGATTTCCAGAATACAGATTTCCGAAATAATGATTCTAATAAACAGTGGTTATCTTAACTTTATTTTCAGGCCGTAAAACACATCCTTTGATAAATTATTTCGCTGTCTATCCCCAAGTGCACCTCTCCGTGCCAGGCTCCCCTCCCCCGGCCGGCAGCCGCCCGAACGGCAGTTCCATATATTATTCATTCCAATCAAATAAGACACAGTGGTGCCTCAGTAAACTTGCTTTTCATATCAGAATTGCTCTTATTGAGTAATACACACTGCAGACCCCAGCTTCCAGCACCAGGCCTGAAATGAGCAATTCTCTCATTGTAATAATGTGCCTCTGTCATCTCCTTATTATCAGCATGATAAAAGATGAAATATTCACAGACGCTGCCCTCCTAACCTGATCACAGCTTGATATTTGAGCTTTGGAAATGAGTTTTATAAGCTTTAATATACTCCTTGGCGGAGTGACCCCTGAAATTAAACATTATTACAGAGCGGATATTTAAAAAGCTGGGGCCGCAAATTACATCAAAATGAAAATATTAAGGAGTATTACGAATATACCAAGTGGGAGCTCACAGCTCTGGAAGCTGTGAACGCCGGAGAACTCCACACGCGGGTGTCAAAAACATCAGAAAAAATAATAACAGCAGAGACACCTTGACTTCGGTTATTTTATACTTAGGACTAAACGAAATTATTTGAATGGATTTTTTTTTTCTCCTGTAGGCTAGCTTTCCAGGAGGAAAAAAAAAAAAAGCCCATTATTCTCAACTTTAGGTTCCTAATACATTTCATGCTTGATTTAAAGAGGCATCTTTCTTTTTTTTTTATCCTGGTGCATGGATAAATAAAAGAAATACCTAAATATAATGAAACCAAAGATCATGCTAAGAAAAAAGTAAGCAAACACAACTAGAAAGAGCCTCTGGATTCAATTTCCCCTGCGATTGGCGCTCTGATGGACAGGCTCCCAGCAGCATCAGGACTTCAGGAAACCAAGGTGGGGAGAGGAAGGGGGGTCCCCTCCCTGACCCAGGGCTGTAGCTGCTTCTGCAGGGGGACCTGGAGATGCTCGGAAGCACAGCACTATCTGCATGAGCTTCACACAGGATTTCTGTTTGCCTGATGGTGGAGTCGGGAGTTGGGCACTGTGAACGTAGGCCAGTGATTTACTGGCTTAATGCCTAATTCTTCTGCTGGACTGAAAGCTTCATGAGGGCAAGAACTATGTCCGGTTTCCCAGCTGTTTTCCCCAAATTTATTCCAGGACTCAGAGGGGTGGCCCTTAATAAATACTCTATGCATGCATGCATGCAAAGGAGCAAATGACTTCCCAGTTCTTTTCTTTCCCAGTACCCATGAAGAACTCCACAAAGGTGTTTTTTGTGTTCATGGACCTGCAGGGAACACACAAAGAACTTTTCCCAGGCTTCATCATTTTGTGTTTACCTGGGGCTGTAAAACTAAATTGCAAATTATACTTGGAGGCTTTTCCAATTTTTTGTGAACACGATAGACACATTTTGCTGTTCTGCTTGCCATGAAAATCTCGTTGCTTGGGTCATTGCGTTTTCACATTTATTTCTCTGAACATCAGTTTCCTCACTGAAGAACTAGGACACTAATACTCAACTTACTGGCTGCCATTAGGGTAGAATGAGCAAACACCTGGGAAACAGTGTGAGAGGCCCTTTCACCCTTTAGTTTTTTTTTTTTTTAATGTGTCCAAAAGGGCACAAATGTATTGACCAATTCAAAGTCATCTTTTTTTTCTTTAAAAGAAGCAAAGAAATAAAAATTCTTATCCACAACGACAGATCAATGTTTTATGTGCCAAGATTTTCTTTTACAAACTTCAAATGTATTTGCATGATGGGGAAGGAAAAAGAAATCCATAGTATAGGGGATAAAAATACGGATTTTGGAATGGCTAGACTGGGGTCTGAGTCCTGATTTTGTATATGTCTTGGTGTGAGACCTTACACAAATTAAGCTCTCTGAGGCTCAGTTTCCTCATTTGTAAAAATAGGAATTATGGTCAAACTGATCCCATTTGCCAGGTTCCTGCCAAGATATGGGTGTAAAGAATTAAATACAAAGAATAAGGACTAGGAGGTAAGAAGCAAAAATAATTGTTACTTGCAGATCTATGATTGACTATGTAGAAAACTCGAAAGAAATTATAAATTATTTGAATCAACATGAAATGTTAGCAGGGTTGCTGGATACAAAATCAATATATAAAAATCAATTGAATTTGTATATGCCAATAGCAATCAGTTGGAAAAATTAATTTAAAATAAATCATTCATATCAGCAACAAAAATATAAAGTATCTAAGAGTACATATAATGTGTTACAAATTTTTTATGGAGAAAATAATAAAATCTTACAGAAATATGTTAAGACTTAAATAAATAGANGTGGGAGGCATCCTTCACTCTTGGGTCAGTGCTTTGGGTGACTGTATGGGGAGGCACTGTTTACCTAGATGATGATGGTGGTGAAGTAGCAGGCATGGGTGCTGGGCTGGAGCAATGAGTTCAGGTTTGAGTGTGCTGAAACAGATATGCCTGTGGGACATCTGGAGATTCCCAGGTGGCACTAGTGGTAAAGAACCCACCTGCCAAGGCAGGGGATACAAGTTTGATCCCTGGGTCAGGAAGATCCCCTGGAGAAGGAAATGGCTATCCAATCTAGTATTCTTGCCTGGAGAATTCCATGGACAGAGGAGCCTGGTGGGCTATACAGTCCATAGGGTCTGAAAGAGTCAGACATGATTGAAGCTACTTAGCACACAGGCACAAATGTGGGACTTTAGGAGACTACTGGGGATTTGGCAGTATAGCACCAGAGAGAGGTCAGAACCAGAAAGACCAGTGCTCAGGTGACATCTGATAGCTCCCCTGGGAGTGAGATGTGATGATGGTGTTAAGAAAAACTCTTTCAGTTATCTGAAGCCTCCTGAATCTTTTCATGCAAGTTTTATTTATTTATTTTTTAATTTGGAAAACTCCGTCTGATTTTGGGGTGTGTAGTCAAATTGCAAAGTTGGTGCACCCAGCCCCGATAGTTTCCCTGGAGAGATCTGTCTTCCCACCCACCTGGAGGAAGCAGGTTGTGATGCTGGAGCTGATGTGGAGGTGTCTGCTCCCTTGTGGCTCATTGATACATTCTTTGCATTTGGTATCCATCGTCCTCTGGTCATCACGATGTCAACGGGATTCTAATATTCCTTTCCCTGATCCAACCAAAGCTCTTTGTAAATTGGACTCAGCAGGAGTAAGTCCAGTGACCTCATAAATAGTGGAAATGATTGCAAATCAGAATTCATATATGTTCCCAACTCAGTGGGTATCCTTCTCCCCTACAAAGGAAGCAATCATCGCTTTCAAATTTCTGTTTGCCCTTTCCCTCAGCTATGTTGGAAGAAAATATATAGAGAGATTTTGCTGTATAAGCCCGAAAGGTCCACTTCCTTCAACCTAAAAAAAAAAAAAAAAGTCCTGTGTCTAACCTTGTGTAGTCAGGTGGTCCCACTTGGGAAATCACCCAGAGATGTGAGGGTCTGCCTGCGGGCTCATAGAGAGGGTCTTCCATGGGCACCAGGGAAAATATTTTACACTCAAAGAGACACTTAAGAATCTGTAGCAGAGACTGCTAATGCTTTATCAATATCTGTGTTTTGCCCTCCCTCCACAGCTTACATTCCTCTGGCATGGAGGTGGGGCCATGTGACTCATGTTGGTCATGGAGCATGGACGGAAACGATAAGGCTGCTTCCATGCTCGGCCCCTCCTGAGTCACGGCACATGCTCCTTCTGAGTGGGTTTCTGGCTTTTGCAGTGATCCAGTGGAAGATGCTTAGTCCCTAAGAGGTGACAGAGCAACCAGATGGAAGGAGCTCACGGCCCTGAATGATGGCTTGGAGCAGAGTCCCACTCACTGACTTGGAAATAAACCTTTCTTGTGCTTAAACACTGAGATTTGAGGGGCATCTGATTAGGGAATTAGGTTATTTTTTCTGATACATATTTCTTCTCTGAGTACTATTCTGGAGACCTGCTTGGATTTGTATGGAAAAGGCTTCTTCTTCCCTGCTGCTTCCTTTCCTGACTTTCCCTGTAGAGTGATATGTGAATCAGTAAATTCTGGTTCAGAGGCATCAGAGGTACCTAAAGTAGAGTGAGAGTAGGGGATCGCTTGGGAGAGAACAAGGAGAATCTAACATTCTCATACTGCCTGTGGCTTTTACTAGCTGACAAATCATTTAATTTTATCCAATCTCAGTTTCTTCAGTTGTGAAATGGGCATATATGAATGAGAAGAATTGCTGCGTGCGTTTGATGAGGTACTGTATGTGAAGGTTCTTTATAAATTGTGAAGGGTGATACGCCTGTGGCTGATTATCAGGGCAGTGACAGGGTGTTCAAACTTCCCTGAGTGAGGTCTTAACCCACTGCTCTCGCACCTTTCTTCTCTAATTCTAGGTATCTACATTCTTCCACTGGAAGCACCCATTTTGTGCCCCCGATTCTGTCATGTTGCACTGATGGAAATATCCCTTGGATAGCATTTATACAAAGTTAAGTGTCATTTTGCTCATTCTCAATGCTTTTTTTCTCTTCTATTTTTAGTTGTTGCTAGATTTATGGAAGGAGAATTCATTGCAGAGTTAATAAGTCAATTAAATTTCATTTAGTTTACAGAAAACCTTCATTTTCAAACCGCCCAAGAAACAAAACTACATCTCCTCACACAAATTGCAATGCTTTTCTCTGAATAAACAATTTCTTTTTGTGTTTTATTGTTTTTATGTCTTAAAAGGACAGTGAGATTCTCAGTCTTGGAGTTTCCATAATTTAAGAGCAATCATTTGCTTTTTCTAATTTGTCCTAATGAGCCCACATTTTTTCTTTATCAGACCCATTTTCTCTGGCAAAAGGTCATCACGGGCAATCATGCATGTCTGCTCGGTATAAATTGTTTTCATAACAATTTTCATTTGCCTTGGAAAGTGCGCCATGCTGAAAACATGGCCAATTTATATCTGTGACAGCACGCATCATATTTCCCCCACTTACTTTGGGAATATCAACCTTCTAAAGAATAATAAACCACAGTGTTAGGAATGTGAGCTGATACTGGGGACTGACAGGACTCCGCCTCTGTCTGAAGATTTTGCTTCCAGACCCTGCCTTTTAGATCTACAGAACTGTCTCGTCTCCTCTCTGAGGCTCACCCATGAAGCTAGAGCCTATTGTTACCCACCTCCCACCTCCTTGGTGAGCTTCCTGACTGTCCTTGCCTAGGACTTGGGCATCGATTCCTTCTTCCTTTGTGGCTCTCAGCTGAAAGCTGACTGGGCCTACTATTAGCCCCAGCCTCAGCTCTTGCAGACGGTGGGCCAAGCCCTGGGACCCTGCGATAATCAGAGGATGGGAGGGGTTCAAAAGCACCCCATTTAACGTTTTTTTTAAAAACACCTTTTATTTTATATTGGAGTACAGCTGATGAACACTGTTGTGATGGTTTCAGATGCACAGCAAAGGGACTCAGCCATACACACACGTATTCATTCTTCCCCAGACTTCCTTCCCGTCCAGGCTGCCATGTAACAGAGCAGAGTTCCCTGTGCTATACACTAGGACCTTGTTAGCTACCCATTTTAAAGAAAGCAGCATGTACACCCACATTTAACATTTTATCTTAATTCTCCAAAAATTCATGCGTGCAGCCTGCTGATTGATGGATGGATGGATGGATTCAACAAATATTACTGAGCATCTACTCTGTTCTAGGAACTGGGCATGAAGATCACATTTTTTCCCACATGGTGCCTATGGTCTGGGGTGGAGATAGACAACTACATACAAAATTATATCACCATTGTGGGAAGCACAAAGATATTGGGAGAGGCAGGTATGATTAGGATGACAATTTCTTCTCTGGCTTAAGGCAAACATATAACATTCTATTGAGAGACAAGACAAGCACTGTCCAATAGAAATATAAGCCACCAATATAATTTAAAATAAAACAATAAAGTTAACTTTCTTTTTCTTATAATATTCAGTTTCAAGGACTTTAACACATGGAATAGATTCACGTATCCACCATTGCAGATTACAGAGCAGTTCTGTCGCCCCCAAATACTTTCTCGGACTTTCCCTTTATCATCACACCTTCCCCAACTCATAATCTCCGGCAACATTGATCTGTTTTCCACCCCACCATCTTTCTTTTTAAGCACATCAAATAAATGGAATCATACAGTATGTAAGCCTTTATGACTGACTTCTTTCACTCAATATAATGTCTACAGGATTCATTTAAGTTGTGTTTATTGACAGTTTGTTCCTTTTTATTGTGAATAGTTTTCTGTGTATGGATATACCACAGTTTATTTTTCCATTCAGTCACTGAAAGGGATTTGGAACTGTTTCAAGATTTTGGCTATCATAGATAAAACTGCTGTCTAAACTGTCATAGATTTGGGGATTCACAAACAACAGATGTTTATTTCTCACAGTTTAAGAGGCTAGAAATCCAATATGAGGGCACCAGCGTGGTTGGGTTTCAATGAGTGCTCTCTTCTAAGCTGCAGACCTCCAATCTCTCATTGTATCATCGGAAAAGGTGAGAGAGCTTTCTGGGGTTCCTTGGATAAGAGGACTAATCTCATTCATGAGGGTCAACCCTCGTGACCTAATTTCCCCCTCAAAATAACCACCTCCAAATACCATCACATTGGGGATTCAATTTCAACATGAAATATTTGAGGCAAGGGACACAAACGTTCAGTCCATAACAGCTGCTAAACACTGATGTACAGGTTTTTGTGTAAACATACATTTTCACTTCTCTAGGCTAAACATCCAAACCTAGGGGTAGGATTCAGTTCAGTTCAGCTCAGTAATGTCCGACTCTTTGTGACTCCATGAATCGCAGCACGCCAGGCCTCCCTGTTCATTACCATCTCTCGGAGTTCACTCAGACTCACGTCCATCGAGTCCGTGATGCCATCCAGCCATCTCATCCTTGGTCGTCTCCTTCTCCTCCTGCCCCCAATCCCTCCCAGCATCAGAGTTTTTTCCAATGAGTCAACTCTTCGCATGAGGTGGCCTAAGTACTGGAGTTTCAGCTTTAGCATCATTCCTTCCAAAGAAATCCCAGGGCTGATCTCCTTCAGAATGGACTGGTTGGATCTCCTTGCAGTCCAAGGGACTCTCAAGAGACTTCTCCAATACCACAATTCAAAAGCATCAATTCTTCGGTGCTCAGCTTTCTTCACAGTCCAACTCTCGCATCCATACATGACCACAGGAAAAATCATAGCCTTGACTAGATGGACCTTAGTCGACAAAGTAATGTCTCTGCTTTTGAATATACTATTGGTATATTCATATATATACTGTTGGTCATAACTTTTCTTCCAAGGAGTAAGGGTCTTCTAATTTCATGGCGGCAGTCACCATCTGCAGTGATTCTGGAGCCCCCCAAAATAAAGTCTGACACTGTTTCCACTGTTTCCCCATCTATTTGAGGTCTATATAGCAAGTGTATGCTAATCTTTATAAGAAACTGCCTAGCTTTTTCCAGAGAGGCTGTACCATTTTGCATTCCCAGCAGCAATTTATGATAGTTCCAGTTGCTTCTCATCCTCACCAGCACTTGGTATTGTCAACATTTTTTTTTTTTTTTTTTGCCATTCTACTGGTTGAGAAACAGTACCTGCTGTGGTTTTAATTAGCATTTCCCTAATGACTAGTAATGTTAGACATCTTCTCATATACTTATTTGACCCCATTACATCCTTTTGGTTAAGTGTCTAGTCAAGTTCCTTTGTCAGCTTCTTACATTTTGAGAATTTTTTGTATATTCCAAATGTAAATTTTATGTCAGATATGTGGTTTGAAAATATTTATTTCCACTCTGTAGCTTGCCTCTTAATTCTCTAGTGAACATCTTCTGCAGAGCAAAAGTTTTAAATTTTTATGAAGTCCAGTTGATTAATTTTTCTTTTGTGGCTCATGTTTTTGGTATCTTTTTTTTCTCTCTTCACATTTATGTTTTATTAATCTTGGGTTGTGTCATCACCTCCCTTTACAAATAAGGTAAAAGATAGAATGAATATACGTGGTTATCCATGATTAGAGAATGATAAATCATGGATCTTGAATTCTGATTCCAAGTTCAGGGCTCTTTAAACCACATCACAGTGACCCTTATTCTTTTACTAAACTAACATCTGATCAGTTGGTGTGGCCTCTTTGATTTTGGGTGTAGCCTGCTGAATCTCAAATCAGTTCATGCCACATTTCAGAAGCCTGCCATACACAAACCTCTTAAAGGCTCTCTATGATGTAGAAGAAGAGGCTTCCTCTATTCAGTCTAAAGGCAACCTTGTGGTCATGGTTGGGGTTGATGATGGCAGTGGTAGAATAAAGAATGGCAGAAATCACACCATCTCAGGTGATCCTGGAGTCCTTACCCAGGAAGTAGACATAGAGTTGAGATTGCTTGCAATGCGAATCAACTGCAATCAAGCACATTCTTAAGTGAAATTGATAATCTAGAAATGTTGAAATATCATTAGATTGTCCATTGGGTAAAAATAAACCAATCAGTCAGTCATCAAATAGGTTTAGACTAGATTGGGGGATTTATTAGTTTAAGAATTATTTATTGAGAGAAGAACCACAGTAAAGGATTTGGAGATACACTTAGTCATATCTCCTACCTTGATGGAGTTTGTAGTTTACTATCTGAGCTCTTCTAAAGAAGTTATCACAAAGACTGTTATGGTGGAGGAGGAGTGGGGTACTTTGGATGCCCACCACAGAGAATAAATTATAAAGCCTAAAGTCTTACCATTTGGGGTTTCTATCATTCTGGGATCAACTCTACAATCATACCTAGACGTGGAAAGGAAACAAATATCAGAAGACTCCAGCTAGAAAAAGAAATAGCATTATTGGGTAGGAACACAGTCAAGAAGGCACAGGCTAGAAAAGAACTGAACTGTCCAAGGCTAAATGAGAAAACAGGATGGCAGTCACCAATTGTGGAAGAAAAAAGGGACCGAAGAGTTTGTCGTTTACTTTTTAAATCATGTATTGATCCCCTACAATGGGAATAAGGCATTTGTATCTTCCAGACAATGATTAAAAATGAATGTTAACTTGAGGCAGCCTTTCTGTGAAGGCTGTGAGAGCTCACCGCTCAGATTTCTGGAGGCTGGGGATGTAACTGATCAGAAGCCCCTTTGCTGAGCTCTGAAATCCTTCATATGTTTGCCAGAGGCCATGCCTCCTATAGGCTGTCCCCAGCTGATGACAGAACGTGGTGGGGACACCAAGGTAATCTTGTTTCTAGGAGACGTGGGACGTTTCTGATGGGTAAATTTGTTTGGCTTTTTTTTCCTTAACAGTTTGGCATTTTATTTATTTATAAGTTTATTTTGGCTGTGCTGGTCTTCGTTGTGGCTCATGGGCTTAGTTGCCCTGAGGCCTGTGGGGTCTTGGTTCCCTGAGCAGAGATTGAATCCACATTCCCTGCATTGGAAGACAGATTTTTAACCACTGGACCACCAAGGAAGTCTCCACTTATGGGTAACTTTGGCTCGAGAACTCTTTGACGGCTCCACTTGGCTTGAAATCTCACTGTAGTACTGGATATTTCCACCAAAACTTACTTCCTCCCTCCCTCTATTCCCTGCTTCCTTGCTCTCTCCTTTACTCAGGGCGAGATCTATATCCCAGCCTCTCCTGGCTCATTTCCCACTTCTTTCACAGCTTATTTCTCTAGGAAATTTTCGTACATCTAATTTCAGAGGACCTGGACTAACATATCATCTTAAAAGAGTGTTCCAGAGGAAGTGTTGGTTTTTTTTTTTTNTATTTATAAGTTTATTTTGGCTGTGCTGGTCTTCGTTGTGGCTCATGGGCTTAGTTGCCCTGAGGCCTGTGGGGTCTTGGTTCCCTGAGCAGAGATTGAATCCACATTCCCTGCATTGGAAGACAGATTTTTAACCACTGGACCACCAAGGAAGTCTCCACTTATGGGTAACTTTGGCTCGAGAACTCTTTGACGGCTCCACTTGGCTTGAAATCTCACTGTAGTACTGGATATTTCCACCAAAACTTACTT
This sequence comes from Neotragus pygmaeus, assembly GCA_006410875.1. Classification (NCBI taxonomy): domain Eukaryota; kingdom Metazoa; phylum Chordata; class Mammalia; order Artiodactyla; family Bovidae; genus Neotragus; species Neotragus pygmaeus. The sequence continues at coordinate 38,523 of SJYV01023218.1, read as the reverse complement.
CCTCCCTCCCTCTATTCCCTGCTTCCTTGCTCTCTTCTTTACTCAGGGCGAGATCTATATCCCAGCCTCTCCTGGCTCATTTCCCACTTCTTTCACAGCTTATTTCTCTAGGAAATTTTCGTACATCTAATTTCAGAGGACCTGGACTAACATATCATCTTAAAAGAGTGTTCCAGAGGAAGTGTTGGTTTTTTTTTTTTCCTTTTTTTGAAGCACCTGTTTTTCCAGGAACCATTAGGAGCATGCAGTGGAGGAGGGGCACCAAGCCAAGCCAGGTGGTCCCACACTTACCTGGCTCAAAATCTGGCGCTTCCACTTAAGAGTGTGTGATCTGGGGCAAGTTACTTATTCTTGGCTACCTTCAGTTTCCTCATCTGTAAAATGGGACACTCATTTTTCCCTCACAGGCTTTTTGTGGGATTAATTGAGATCATGTGGGTAAAAGCTACCACGGTATCTGGAAAATATTTGGGCTGGCTTCTGAGAGCTTCAGCACCTTTCTCCTTCACACTCACCCTCTGTAGGAGAAGGGAGGAAAGGGCAAGTGTATTTCCTCTTCTTTCATACAATGTATCTTGATGTGCAATCCATGTAATATTGCTTCAGCTGGGCCCTCCCCCTCCAAGAAGCCATCCATCCCTGACTACCACAGCCCAGGGGCTGAGTCTTTCACTTCTTTCTCTGACCTCCTGTTAATGTCCCTCTCTTGTGGACATTTTTGGAGGATTGTGTGGTTTGCCAGGTGTCTTCACAGCCCCTCTTTCCCAGGAACCACCCCTCTTCCATCCCCTTAACCATCACAAGAGCCATGTTGATGCACTATAATTCTGTCCTTGGAAACAACTGATTGTTCAGGGATGGCATCTGTCTCGAGAGAAGTCATAAATGCCTTCCCTAGGAGTTTTGGATTCAGAACCAGGGGTGTCAGATTTATCTTTCTCTGGGGACAGCTGAGGTCATCACATCTCAAGCCCTGAAGCTACTGGCAGCCCAACCACGTTTCATTGTGTGGGGGGAGAAAGTCAGGCCACAAGGAGATGAAAGAATGTTGTCATGCAAGAGAGGGAGATGTAGAGAGGTCCAGCCACACTCAAGTCCTCAGGTTCTTTGGGACATCCCCATCCTAATCAACTCCTTCCTTGCTTAAGCTAGTTTGAATAGGGCATCAGTCACTTACAGCCCAAAGAGTTCTGAGTAATAACGATGTGCCTCCATTCCACGTGTCTATCCTGCCTTCCCACCTTGACTGTGAGCCTCGCAGGGGCAGAGTCTATGCCCCTCCTTCTCCTTCTGCCCACAGTGCCAGGAATAGTGCTTGGCCCTGCAGCTGCTCCAGACAGATGTGTGGTTGACAAGGAGGCTAAATCAAATATTCCGCTCAGGGAAGTTTTCTATATATTCCCTGCATGATGTCACAGGACCACTTTAATCTATGCTCTAAATGCTGGTTTAAATGTGCTAAAAAGGTTTTGCAGCAAGGACTATGAAACCTTTGGGAAAGAGCTTCTGGCAGGTAACTCATACACGGCACGGTGGAGTCTCAGGTTGATGGGTGTTGCTAGGGGGATCATGGTACTTAAAATGAAGCCGTGTTACCACCCACTGCAATCCAGGCTCCCCTCTCCTGCTCCACCAAGCAGTCTATTTAAAACCACAAATATCAAGGACACTGAAGCCACAACCTAGCCTCCCTGTGGTTGTGGATGTGCAAATGGTTTGATTCTTTCTCAAGGTTCTTTGCAAACAGGATTCCATCTGACTCTTCATTAAGGTACAAAATCCACGAGGACAGAAATTTGATTTTATATTTCATACATAAGATAGACTGGGCTTTTCATCAAACATTCTTGACTTAGATCCTGCATGTATTTGTTAAATGTCTCCATGAGCCTGGGCCTGAAGTCTTTCTCATGTGCTCTGTCATTTAGCCCACGAACCCCACGACCCATGACTTGTGATTCCTGTTGTACAGATAAACAAGCAGACACAGAGAGGTCAAGCAACTTGTGAAAGGTCACACAGCTGGCTGGTCAGTGACTGAGCTAGGACTTGCCTCCATGTCTAATGCTATTTCCACAATGATATGTGGGATAATAAATGATGGAGGGGCCTCATGGGTGAGCTGTTCTTTCAAAAAGAAAAAAGTGGAAAATGAGTCCCACTAATTGGGGAAAACTTAGTGCCTAGTGAGTTTTTTCTTCTTGATTATACAACATGAACAGGAGTGGGATCTAGGTGAGCTGAGTGGACACTCACCTTGATGCAAAATTTAAGAAAAGCCCCAAACTCAGTTATTAAGACAAACAGTACTTTAAAAAGTCAAAATTACTTTAAAAAATCTATGTTGAACAAGGTATCAGCATGTTAGTTAAAGATGGACTCTGTTGACTGGGCCAGGATTAGGGAGAGGTAGATGAGATGAACTGTGTAGGTGTGAGGTTGGACCTTGAAAGGTATGGAAAATACCACTCTGAATTCACCTAAAGCCATTTGTCTTCTTCCTTGGCTTAGAGACAACTCATGTGTCATTTTCCTTTGCAGTTTAGCTTTGCCCTGTGACTAATTTCTAGCCAATAGAATGCCTGTGGAATTGATGTGAACTAATCCAGACCATCCCCAAGAATATCCCCAAGAAAACAGAAATGCAAAAAGGCAAAATGGTTGTCGGAGGAGGCCTTAAAAATAGCTGAGAAAAGAAGAGAAGCAAAAGACAGAGAGAAAAGGAAAGATACACCCACTGGAATGCAGGAGTTCCAAAGAGTAGCAAGGAGAGATAATAAAACCTTCCTCAGTGATCAATGCAAAGAAATAGAGGAAAGCAATAGAATGGGAATGACTAGAGATCTCTTCAAGAAAATTAGAGATACCAAAGGAACAGTTCAGTTCAGTTCAGTCGCTCAGTCATGTCTGACTCTTTGCGACCCCATGAATCGCAGCACGCCAGGCCTCCCTGTCCATCACCATCTCTCGAAGTTCACTCAGACTCATGTCCATCGAGTCCGTGATGCCATCCAGCCATCTCATCCTCGGTCGTCCCCTTCTCCTCCTGCCCCCAATCCCTCCCAGCATCAGAGTCTTTTCCAATGAGTCAACTCTTCACATGTGGTGGCCAAAGTACTGGAGTTTCAGCTTTAGCATCATTCCTTCCAAAGNCTGCCAGGCTTCTCTGTTCATGGGGATTCTCCAGGCAAGAATACTGGAATGAGTTGCCATTCCCTTCTCCAGGGGATCTTCCCAACCTAGGGATCGAACCTGGGTCTCCCACACTGGAGGCAGAGTCTTTACCATCTGAGCCACCAAGGAAATAAAATTCAATTAGTTTGTATAGTAACGACTGTCAAAGTTTAAAAGACAGAATATCTTCATCGATGCTACCATACGCCCTTTATACAAACTTGTAATCATCTGCTTACTTAACTGTGAGTTCAAGGGCAAAACTGTCCTTTTTATTGCTGTCGGCTGAATGTCTAAGCATATATTATTCTCCTTGAAAGTGAAAGTGTTAGTCACCCAGTCGTGTCTGACTCTTTGCAACCCCTTGGGACTGTAGGATGGGGATCCCTTTTAGGATCCTCTGTCCATGGTATTCTCTGTGTATTCTCCAGGCAAGAATACTGGAGTGGGTTGCCATTCTGTTCTCTAGAGGACCTTCCTGGCCCAGAGATCAAACCTGGGTCTCCCACATTGCAGGTGGATTCTTTACCATCTGAGCCATCTTCATTCATTGGTTCCTTCAACAAAGAATTTACTGAATGTTAATGGTGTGACAGTGGTGTTGAGTACTACTAATATCATAAAAAATAAAAATAGGCAATGCACACATCTAACGAAACAATGAAGTGTACATGGGGAAGAGAAGGATGACAAGTTTGTATAAAAAGTAAATGAAGAAAACTGGTAAAAAGGCCCTACACTCGTTATTTATAGTCTTTATTTATATGTATACAGTAACTGCTCTATATACAATTATTTAAAGAATGAAGCAATTACTGTTTAATTTGAACTCCATAAATCCACTGTATCATACTAAAGAAAAGTCAAATTTCATTATAAGGTATCATATCAGTGATTCCCCAATAGCTCAGCAGGTAAAGAATCCACCTGCAATGCGGGAGACACAGGAGACACGGGTTTGATCCCTGAGTTGGGAAGATCCCCTGGAGGAGGAGATGGCAACCCACTCCATTATTCTTGCCTAGAAAATCCCATGGACAGAGGAGCCTGGTGGGCTACAGTCCAAAGGATCACAAAGAATCAGAGAGGACTGAGCTACTGAACACCACGCATATCACTAATTCTCATGAGTGTGGGATTCATCAGAAAAGAACTTATAATCACCTGAAAAGGAGTTTTTTCCAACTCCCAAAGACCCATCAAAACCAGGTCAGTGACCCCTTCCTCCAGGAAGGCTTGTCCTAGGCTCATCTATTCCCATCTCTTCCAAGGGATCTAGGTCTGGGAGTTATAGTGCCCTAAAGACCTTTTCCTCTACTAGTTGGGACCCTAACAAGTTGGTAAGAGTGCTTAAACACAATGGAGGGTTTTGTTTTGTTTTTTCATATTGGGGTTTGAGCTGGTGGATGGTGGCTGGGGGTTAGGAGATTATAGGTGGCAGGTAGCACTGCTATATAAAGTCACCCAGAGACCCGGGTTCTTCCTATCTGAAATGTTATAGCTTGGCGTACCCTCTTTATGGCCAAGAGTTTGGCTAACCATTGCCTTGGCCAAGTCTCAGCTGCACACACTACTTCTGCCTGCTGCCATCAGTGTATGGCCATGGCTTATTGAACTCATATAACAGAAAGGTGGTTTCTCCAGCTGAGTACCCCTGTTCTTAGCTCAAGAACAGGGGTAATGGGAGTTCACCAAGGAATGGATAAATTGGTATTGGAAGATATCTGATCATCAACCCTTGCTTTAGTATATCATTATTATTCTCTGCTGTAATTGAGAACTTGTTTGGTCTTTGCGGGGGCTGATTTCAAAAAGTCTGTTCAGCAAAGAACCTATATTCTACTCATCTTTGTTACCCTGGTATCAAGCATGGGGCCTGGCCTCTAAGGCGCACTCAACTGCTGTGCATTAACTGTACTATAGGCTCTACTGAAATTTCATTTTTTTTCCTTACAATAACCTAGTCAGCAAGGTAAAATAAGCCCATTTTATAGGTGCTGATATTTATAAACAAGCCCATTTAAAGATTCAATACATAGTGGATTTAGTATTTGAAACCAAGCTTGTTCAGTTCAGTTCAGTTCAGTCGCTCAGTCGTGTCCGACTCTTTGCGACCCCATGAATCGCAGCACACCAGGTCTCCCTGTCCATCACCAACTCCCGGAGTTCACTCAGACTCACGTCCATCGAGTCCGTGATGCCATCCAGCCATCTCATCCTCTGTCATCCCCTTCTCCTCCTGCCCTCAATCCCTCCCAGCATCAGAGTTTTTTCCAATGAGTCAACTCTTCGCATGAGGTGGCCAAAGTACTGGATCTCAGCTTTAGATCTCATTCCCTCCAAAGAAATCCCAGGGCCGATCTCCTTCAGAATGGACTAGTTGGATCTCCTTGCAGTCCAAGGGACTCTCGTGACTCTTCAAATCCCTAGTTGTTACAATGAAGCATGCTGGCATGTTTTAAGTCAATATCAGAACTTTAGGCCATTATTTTAAAATCCAGCCTCAAAATCTTTCACTAGCAATGTCAGAATTTTCAAGTGATTATTCTAATATCAACAGTCTTATTTTTATACCACACCAATATTTTCTTAAGGACAAGTAACAAGAATTCTGATGGTTAAAGACTTTTGAATTTATTATATAATTTTGAAAACATTTGAAATTTAAAAAAACTATATCCTTAGTCACTTAAGGTCACTACATATTGCTCTTACTTATCTCATGATTAAACTTGTCACCCTTTAATTCTGTCTAGAGAACTGTGGGGTTTATAATAATTGAAAAAAATTTTCTTTTACTGTAGTAAAAACATTTAATATGTGGTCTATCCTCTTAACAGATTTGTATTTCATTTTATCTATTTATTGGCCATGGCACATGGCAAGCAGGATCTTAAGTTCCTTGACCAGGGACTGAACTAGAGCCCGATGCATTAGATCCACAGAGTCTTAACTACTGTACTGCCAAGGAAGTACCCACTTAACAGATTTTTAAATGCACAGTGTAGTATTAGTAACTATGGGCACAATGCTGTATAGTAGATCTCTACAACTGATTCATCTTACATAACCGAACTTGTTGGCAGGAATGCAAAACAGTGCTGCTGCTATGGAAAACAGAATGGAGGACCTCNAAACTGAAAAGAGGAGAGTGAAAAAGCTGGCTTAAAATTCAACATTCAGAAAACGAAGATCATGGCATCTGTTCCCATCACTTCATGGCAAAAGATGGGGAAACAATGGAAACAGTGACAGACTTTATTTTCTTGGGCTCCAAAATCACTGCAGATGGTGACTGCAGCCATGATATTAAAAGATGCTTGCTCCTTGGAAGAGAAGTTATGACCAACCTATATTAAAAAGCAGAGACATTACTTTGCCAACAAAGGTCCATCTAGTCAAAGCTTTGGTTTTTCCAGTAGTCACGTATGGATATGAGAGTTGGATTATATAAAGAAAGCTGAGTGCTGAAGAATTGATGCTTTTGAACTGCAGTATTGGAGAAGACTCTTGAGAGTCCCTTGGACAGCAAGGAGATCCAACCAGTCCATCCTAGAGGAAATCAGTCCTGAATATTCATTGGAAGGACAGATGCTGAAGCTGAAACTCCAATCCTTTGGCCACCTTATGTGAAAAACTGACTGATTTGACAAGACCCTGATGCTGGGAATGACTGAAGGAGGGAGGAGAAGGGGATGACAGAGGATGAGATGGTTGGATGGCATCACTGACTCAATGGACATGAGTTTGAGCAAACTCTGGGAGTTGGTGATGGACAGGGAGGCCTGGCATGCTTCAGTCCATGAGGTTGTAAAGAGTCAGACATGACTGAGGGACTGAACTGAACTCAACTGAATCCAGATCAGCCACAAGAATTTCCAGCATTCAATTCACCACGCTCTTTCCCTCTCCCACCTTGACACCAATGAGTGGGATGACCTCAGAAGGCAAGGACTGAAAATGACAGAATTGCCAGATAAAAAGTACCTGGGAAATGAAGTCATTAGTGGAGGAGAGCAGCCCACTTAGGGTTGGATCAAGACCCTCTTTTTGGACTTCAAGGAAAAAATTTGAAACTATTACTCTTTTATTTTTTAAAAGCTGAAAGCTGTTAATCTTCTAAGGTTTTGAGGGTTTTTATGCTCCAGCATCAAAGCATTACTTTTACTAATGCAGAATTTGATACCAGAAATAGGACATGGCTGTTATAAAAACCTGAAATATGTGCATTTTGTTGCTTATCAGGTGACATACAGCAAGGAAAATATGGAGACCCATGGTTGTTTTTGTTATGTTGCTAAGTCATCCCCTACTCTTTTGCAACCCCATGGACTGTAGCCCACCAGAGTCCTCTGTCCATGGGATTTCCCAGGCAAGAATATTGGAGTGGGTTGCCATTTCCTTCTCCAGAGAATCTTCCTAACTCAGAGATCGAACTGTCATCTCCTGCCCTGGCAGCGAGATTCTTTACCACTGAGCCATCTGGGAAGCTTGGAGACCCATGTTATAGAGAGTCCAACCTTTGGTACGACTGTTACCTATGATGATTTGGAGGACAGACCACATGTCTATGGAGCCTGTTGCTCTGGGAACACAGTTGGAGAGAGCCAAAGTGACAGGGTGCTGGATTTACTCCCTGTCTTTGTCAATGTATTACAAGAAAGAGATGAGCTCAAGAGAGATTTGGCTGATTAGTCTTAAATCAACTCCTGAGTTCCTGACCCCACACAGGAAGAAAGCAGCTGCAAAAGTTGCACAAGCTTAAAGCAGGGAATACTCTTCATCACCCACTTCATATGTGGCTACAGGAGGTAACGGACAAGGAAGAATCTCTGAGAGCCCAGAGTCAGGAGTTACCAGCAGGTGTGAATGTGGGAGATTCTCCTAGCAGCAGAATCAGCATTTAATTAAGGAAATTTTCCCATTGCAAAGGCAGACATCCCTCTCCTTGCCCCCTAAACCATGGTGGCAGATTATTCATCTGGACCTCTCTCATCCTACCATCACTGGATTGACCTTGATACCTCAGTGGTGTGTAAACTGTGGGTAAGAGTATAGTGTGATTAGCATTTCACATTCCACTAGCAAACAGTACAACCTTTTCTGGAATACAATATACACCAGGAGACTTTAAAATGCTTATACTCTTTAGATCTGTAATTCTATGTCTAGAAATCTAGTCCAGGGAAATAATCTGATAGGTAAATAAAGATTTAAACATAAAGGTATCCAACACAGTGTTATGTAAAAGATAAAAAAAAAAAAAATCGGAGACTATCTAAAATGCCCAACAGTGAATTACATAAATGATTTAGTAAATTTACAGTATATTTATGGGGTGGAATGTTCTTTATCCATGAACTTTTTTTGTACAAGGAAAGTTTTTAATGACTCAGAGTAATGCTCCTGATGCAAAATTGTAGGCAAGCTAACATTTTAACTATGTAAAAGATACAGACACAGAACAAAGGCTGAAAGAGAATGTTAAAACTGACTAGTGATTTTATAGGGAATTACAAGTTTACTAGAGATAATACCTTGGAGTTTTTTAGTAATATACAGATTTTTCACAAAAGGCATAGATTGCTTTTATAATTAAGGAGAAACAACCTCCCTTGAAAGAGAAACAGTTGATGTTGTATTGAAGTCTTAGCCTAACTGCTCTTCTTATTTCATCAACTGGTTGGGCAGATTGAAGACAACATTGGCCTGAGAATCAGGAGCCCTGAGTTCTAGAAGGATTTGGCTTGGGTCTGTTGTTCCATTTTTACAAAGAAGGGGCTTCCTGGGACAATACTGGAATGGCCTTTCCTGTTCAAAAAGTTTATATACAAATGTGCTGAATCACCCCCCTCGTTTATCATTCCTTTTCATTCCTTGAGATAAAACCAACTCCAAATCTTGGAGCCTGACAGACTCTGAAATTGGCCCTCATTTTAATTCTCAAGTTCTTAGCATGAGAGCAACATTCAATATGGTTCTGAAATATCTCATGCAAAAAAGTGCCAGAGTCATAGACTGAAATATTTATTTGAATATAAATGAACTCAGATTTGCCAAAATACGTTCCCCCTGTTGTCATGGACACAAATGCCTGACTCTCGGATTTGCATTTCTTTTCTAATGGGTACAATATGTTTCAGCTCCTCATTGGTGCCGGGTTGGATAGAAGAAGCTCGCCATTCTGTGAGCTCCCCAAAATGTCAGCCAGTGGGGAACTTTTGTGCCTTTGTTCTGCTTCACACACCAGCTGGGAGGACGTTTTCTGTCCCTTGGGGGTCAGGACAGCTGCTTATAAGACTCCTGACCCCTTCCTGCCAGCTCCCTTGGAGTGGATTTAGAGATGCCAGGATGCTTGTCTGGGTCTTTTTTTTCCCCAGCCCAATTCCTCCCACCTCTTGGAAGTTTCACCTCTGCTTTCTTGTTCTCTAATAGTGAGGGTGGCAGGAATTCTTGCCTAGACATTCCTGGTCCCTGCCGACATCTGCTTCTTTCTCCTATGGGCTCCCTCCTGATCCTAAGTTGCCATCTGTCCCTTCCTCCAAGCTCAGATCCTCAGAATCACATCCTCCCTTTTCCTCTTCACTTAAAAAGAGAAATCCCTAAATCCTCATCTTGACTCTCTGCTTTCACTGAGCACCCTTTCGATTTTTTTTTTTTAATGCTAACAGGAAGAAAATTCTTTCCAAAATGCTAATGGGATCTTGTCACAGTCTTTCTTAAAGCCCTTTAATGGTTTGACCCTGATAGTGAGATAGAGTCCTAAATCCTCACCCTGGCTTTTGAGGCTCTGTTCTGTCTCTCTTTTCAATCTCATCTCAAGCCACCCTCTCCAGCACTCATGGCGTTCCAGGCACGTGGCCACTTTGTGCTTTTTCTGCTGTGCCGTCTTCCTTCTCACCACATGGCCTTCATTCCCTTGGAACATCTTGCTTCTGTCCCCTGAGCAGATACTTCTTAGTTTCCAGGTCTTAACTTAAATGCTGCTTGTTCAGGGAAGCTTTCTCATCTTCTCAGTAGATTATATGTTCCCTAGATATAGGTACTCATCACCCTCTGGGTTGTCTCTCAGTTGGTCTGTCAGAATCGGGACAAAATACTTACCTAATGTTCATCTCCTCTGTCAGTCCATAGGTTCCATGATGGCTGAGATCATGTCTGCTCTGTTCACCGTTCTATTTCCAGCCCTCTATGGAGTGTGGGGCATGGTAGGTGCCACACAGTTACTTGAATGGTGGTGAATTCTTCAGAGTGATTGTCAGAATAAATTTCTGAATCACAAATAGGACTGCATAAGCCCCCAACCCACAACTCTTCCCTCCCCTGACAAAACCAAGAAACGCAGAACTTGCCCCTGGGCTCACTGCTCATGGAGAAAAAGGCCAAGTTCGCCAGCATCCCACAAGGCCCCATACAGTCTGGCTCCAGCCCATCCTCCCAGCAGAGTTTCTTCAGGCGCTTGTCAGGACTCTCCATTCCCCAGGCACACCCACCACCTGAGAACAGTCTCCAGACTGGGGCTTCTGTGCCTTCTCTGCTGAGTTCCTACCCCTTCTCTGGGTGGAGACTCCAACACAGCCTTCAAAACCCACCTGGGACGAAGGCCTGATGGCTCCTCCAGGAAACCCCTCCCACCCCTTAACCAGCTCATCCAGTCCTGCTGGATCGTTACTCATGGATAAGTTTTAGCGGACTTCACCCTCGTGTGCATCACTGTGGAACAGGAACCACGTCTTATTCTCCTCGTGTCACCTGTGCCCACGGTGCCGTGAGGATACGTTTCTCTCCCTCTCCTCCTGTCTCCTCTCTGCTCAGAGATAAGAGCACTGGGCCTCCCTCCCTCCCAAGGAAGGGCCCCCTCTCCAGCCCTTCCTGACTAAGCACCTCTCATCACGTGTTGATAATCTGGTCAGAGTAAGGACATCCTCTTGAACAAACTGTGCTAGTGGGTGGGATGTCTGTGTCTTCAAGGCAGGAACAGAGGCTGTGAACCTCCTCCGCCTGTTAATCCTGTCAGACGCCTGCTCCGCCACCCCTGTCTCTTATACACATCTTACCCCTTCTCTGGGTGGAGACTCCAACACAGCCTTCAAAACCCACCTGGGACGAAGGCCTGATGGCTCCTCCAGGAAACCCCTCCCACCCCTTAACCAGCTCATCCAGTCCTGCTGGATCGTTACTCATGGATAAGTTTTAGCGGACTTCACCCTCGTGTGCATCACTGTGGAACAGGAACCACGTCTTATTCTCCTCGTGTCACCTGTGCCCACGGTGCCGTGAGGATACGTTTCTCTCCCTCTCCTCCTGTCTCCTCTCTGCTCAGAGATAAGAGCACTGGGCCTCCCTCCCTCCCAAGGAAGGGCCCCCTCTCCAGCCCTTCCTGACTAAGCACCTCTCATCACGTGTTGATAATCTGGTCAGAGTAAGGACATCCTCTTGAACAAACTGTGCTAGTGGGTGGGATGTCTGTGTCTTCAAGGCAGGAACAGAGGCTGTGAACCTCCTCCGCCTGTTAATCCTGTCAGACGCCTGCTCCGCCACCCCTCTCTCCTCAGCTTCTGCCTCTGAGCCCGGGAGGAAGGCGTGGGGTGGGGGTGGCGGGGCGGCGGGGAGGGACTTCCGGCTCAGCTTCAGGAACGCTGAGGAAGGAGACCTTGCTCGGTTCTCCTGGCAATGGCTTCCTGCCGGCTTCCTGCCGGCCTCAGCGTCCTCCTGTAGTTCTGCACGTAAGGGGGTGAGGAAGGGACGTCAGCTCTCGACTAGTTGCTGGGAATAAAGGGCTGCTTTATTTTCCATTTGACGGTGGTGCCTGGTGTGTTTTCTTCCCCAGCCAGGCACCCAAGACCCACGCTGACTCCCCGTATGGACACTGAAGACAAGTGTTCTCAATAAGGAGTGCCCACGTTCAAATCCCAGTTCGACTACCTATTGAAGGAGTGACTTTGGACAAGTAACTAGGCTTCTGCTTTCTCATCTGAAAAAATGGGGACAATTAACAGGACCTAATTAAATTGACAGCTTTTGTGCAGCAAAGGAAACAATCAGCAAAACGAAAAGAAGACTTGGTGAATGGAAGAAAATGTTTCCAAATGATATGACCAGCAAGGATTAATATATAATAGCACATATGCTCAACAACAAAAAATCAAACAGCTCTATTGAAAAATGGGCAGAAGAACTGAATAGACATTTTTTCAAAGAGAAAATGCCAGTGGCCAATAGGTGCATGAAATGATGCTCAGCGTCGCTAGTCATCAGGGAAATGTAAGTCAAAACCATAGTGAGATATCACCTCACATCCGTCAGGATGGCTATCATCCAAAAGAACACAAATAACAAATGTTGATAAAGATGTGGAGGAAAGGGAACTCTCATACACTGTTGGGAATGTAAATCGGTGCAGCCGCTATGAAAACAGTATGGAGGTTTCTCAAAAAATTAAAAATAGAACTACCATACAACCCAGCAATTCCACTCCTGAGTATATATCCCAAAAAAGCAAAGACACTAATTCAAAAAGATACTTGCACTTCAGTTTTCATTGCAGCATTATTTACAATGACAAGATATGGAACCTAAGTGTTTATCAGCAGATAAATGAATAAAGAAGATGTGATATATTATACACACATATATACATACATACACACAATAGAATACTACACAGCTATAAAAAGGAAAGAAATTTTGCCACTTGCAGTAACATAGACGGACTCGGAGAGCATTATGTTAAGTGAAATAAGTCAGACAAAGAAAGACAAATACCGTTATGATATCACTTATATGTGAAATAAAAAAAATGGAACTAGCAGATATAGCAAAAAAGAAAGACAGAGGTATGGAGAAGGAGGTAGTAGTTGCCAGTGGGGGTGGGGAGAGGAATAATAGTGGGGGAGGAATGAATGGGCAGTACAAACTACTGGGTGTGAGATAAGCTCAAGGATGTATTGTACAACATATGAATCTAGCCAATGTTTTGTATAACTGCAAACAGTGTGTAACCTTTAAACTTGTTTAAAATAATTAAGAATTAAAAAAAAGAAAAAAACCCCAGGAATATCAATAGTATTGACTTCTTAGGGCTATTGTGAGGATTAAATGAGAGATTCTGAGCACAAATGCCTGGCACTCAGGAAGCATCGAATAACAATTAGGGATCCCTAAGACAGGAAGGTGATGTGTCTCTCTTGTTCAGGGTTGTATCTGTCATGCCTGGACTGAGCCTGACACAGAGCTGGTACTCAATGAATGCTTATTGTATGAATTATTATTATTGCTATTGTTCATAATGTGTAGAGATACTCAATACATCTTTTTAAAATGAATGAGTGGATGGATGCATGAATGTCTAAAGTCAATCTCCAGTACACAAGCTTGCTAGAAGAGACTGTTTTAGTAAAACCAGATATATGGACACAGACCAGAGAGACCTTAACTTTGAAATTCTCTGATGTGCCAGCATAATTTTTAGGTTTGAATGGTACTGGCATTTTAGTAAAAGCAAAATGGTTTTTGGAGGGTTTATCTCTTAAAAAATTTTTATATTAGAATATAGTTGATTCACAGTGTTGTGTTAGTTTCAGGTTTCCGGAAGAGTGATTTGGTTATACATGGCACTGGCATTTTGGAACAATCACATGAAGGAAACAGTGTCCCTCAGTCATCCCTGAGGACTTGCTGAGGCCCTCCCATGTTTGAGTCCCACAGACACAGCTGGACCAGGCACTGTCCCTGCCTCAAGGAACTCCAAGCTCACAGGTGAGAGCCTGGGCAACACCTGGGGGATGGTCTCAAGTGCCCGCCCTGTGGGGTCCCAGCTCCAGCTCTCTCATGCCCTTGGTGCATTACTGGAAGATGCCCCTTCCTTTTTCCGGACGTTTTCGGTTGGGTCTGGACTAGATCAGTCATTTTTGCTTATTCAAGCAGAGGAATCCTTTGGTTCAGGGGGAATGCTGTGTGAAAGGTGAGAACATAAAGCAGATGAAAAGGGAGTTGGTGGGAAAGGGGAGACAGGCTCCCTCTCCCACTGCCCCACCTTGAGAACTCTGAGACTGGTGAACAAAGGGTCCCCCCCATCAACAGCATTATTCATGATTCCGAGGTCATGCAACAAAATCAGGTCTGTCTTGGACTACCTAAGGAGGTTTTCTTCTGTTTGGTTTTGTTTTTGAAATACATTTTTATTTTAAATAGTTTAGAGAAAAAGTCTGAAGAAAGTACAGAGAGTTCCCATATAACCCACACCCAGGTCCCCATCATCATATCTTACCTAGTATGGTAGATTGATCCCACTTAATGAAACAATATTGATACGTTTTCATTAACTGAAGTCCACACTTAACTCAGACTTTCTTAGTTTTCCCCTAATGCTCCTTTTCTGAAGACTTCCTTGGTGGCTCAGACGATAAAGTGTCTGCCTACAGTGCGGGAGACCTGGGTTTGATCCCTGGGTTGGGAAGATCTCCTGGAGAAGGAAATGGCACCCCACTCCAGTACTCTTGCCTGGAAAATTCCATGGACGGAGGAGCCTGGTAGGCTACAGTCCATGGGGTCGCAAAGAGTCAGACATGACTGAGTGACTTCAATGTCAATGTGTGTCAAATGCTCCTTTTCAGTTCCTAGATCCCACCTGGGATCCCACGTTACACTTAGTCACCCTGTCTCCTTAGGCTCCTCTTGGCTGTGATAATTCCTTAGATTCTTTTTTTTTTTTAATGTTCTTCATAGTTGTGAGGAGTGCTGGTCAGGTGTTTTACAGAATGTTCCTCAGCTGGAAGTTGTCCGATATTTTTCTCAGGCTTAGCCTGGGTTATGAATTTTAGGAGGGATGACCCCAGAGGTTAGATACCATTTTCATCCCATCATATCAAGGAACATGCAATCCACGTGACTTATGTTTATACGAACCTTGATCACCTGGCTGAGGTTGTGTGGGTCAGGTTTCTCCACTGAAAAGGGACTTTTTATTCCTCCCTTCTGTACTGTCTTCTTCAGAAACATGTCACTGGTCGCAACTCGCATGTATGCATGGGGAGTGCCTCCACCTTCTTGAGGGCACAGCATCTACATAAGTTATTTGGAATTCTTCTGTGAGAGATTGGCCTCTTCCTCCTATTTATTGATTCATGCACTCCTTTATTTATCTCTGTATGGACTCACTGATATTTGTTGTATACTTTGGCTTATACTCCAATACTATTTAAATTACTGTGTTCCTTAAATGGATCCAGGGGGTTTTAATTTCAGAAAGCCTTGGGTGTGGGATGGTCCTGGCTCAGGAAAGGACATCACAGCCGGGAGACAGAGTTTGGTGTAGAGGAGGGATGGAACTCTTGGTTCTGGGAGGTTTCCATTCTGTGTTCCATGCTGCAGTGGGTCCAGGCAGCTGCTGCTGATGACATTTTGGGGAGGTAGGAGAAGTGGAGGCACCCTCCCTCCTACACCCTTTGAAGAATTAGAAAAGAACTAGAGAGCTAAAGAAAAGTGGACTTGGATGGAACGCACCCTTTGTTCCCTTGAATGCTTTGGATTACAGGCTTTATAAAGGCAGCCACGTGTACTCACACCATCTCCTGTTCCTAGTGTCGCATGTTGAAAAGCATGTTAGGTAAACTGGGGAGCAAAGGAATAGGAAAACCTTGATGGTTTCATCTGCAGGTGTGCCTTAAAAGCAAGACCTCCTTAGTGGGAGCAAACAGAGTTGTGTGTGTGTGTGTGTGTGTGTATGTGAAGACTGGTTCTGATGATTCACAGCATCTGTAGAGGGGAAGGCAGGACCCCAGCATGAGAATCCGGCAGCTGGAAAGTGGGTCTTGGTGGAGACCCAAGTTCCAGTGCTGCCCATTCATCCACTTGCCACATAACCCTGCCTGATGCCTATGCCACACATCTGTAGGTCTTGGTTTCCTTACCTGTAAGGTGTGGGAGTTAGGAGCAAAGAGTATAAAACAATGGGAACAAGGCTAGTGATAATACTCCCTATCATTAAGTTTTTACTGTGCAACGGATGCTACATTAAGTGCTTTACATGCATCATCTCATTTCATCCCTGTAACAAACCTGAGAGGTCAACGACATGATCCCTATTTCACAGATGTGGAACCAAGTTCAAATACGGTGAGGCCAACAGATCAGGGAGCAATTGTCACTGAGAAGATAGTTTGCTACTCAGAGTTTCCAAGAGCTGGGAGCACAGCATGCCTGGGAGGGCCACTCGGGGAAGCACCAGGGCTGGTCAGGCATGCTGACTACTGCAAGAGAACACAGCTGATGGCAGAGCTAGAATTTAATCTTCTTCCCAGGACTGGGATGTTTATGATTCAGAACGCAGATCCCAGGGCAGATTCCCTTGAATGCGATGCAACTCAGGTAATTTGCATCAGCTTCCTGTGCCTCTACTTTCTTGTCTGCAGACAGGATTATAGTAGAATCTGCCATGAGGAAGGAGGTAGGAGAGATGGTCCTTGAAGGAAAGCCCGTGTAAGGGGAGCTGAGACCGCTTCAGGATGCAAATGCAAACGGTTTAAGCTCATTAATTCAGACTTCAGTGGTTTGCAGTCTAGGATGATTTGAAGCCAGTAAAAACCAGGCTTCCTTTTCACTATTAATAAGAATGTAAACAAGATTAGGTGGGGTGTGCAGAGAAACTAAGGTAGATCATTGTTATCATAATATTGCAAGGGAATGTTAATTCACACTAGCAAACAAACTATTTTCAACTACTCTGAGGCTGCTGTTTACATACAGCAGTGTGCTAACTGCAGGTGACTCTCCTATTCCTCTGTGAAGTTTTGGGTCCAATCTGCTAGGTTTTGTGGGAGAACCTTTTACACGTGAAGGCAGCTAACCTGCTTTTCTTTAAAAATTTTAAAATGCTCTGTAATTCAGACTTATGATTTTACCTTGGCTTCCACTCATCCTCTGAGGGTCCCTGAGATTCAAGGATGATGCACACAGGAGAGTTCTGAGTTGTGGAAAATTGCAGAGAGCTTTAGGGCATGGAGATGCCCAAGTGAAGGCTTCTCAGGAGAAGTGAGGGTCGACATGGGTCTTGAAAGATCTTGAGTTTGGCCTGACTTGGATCCTGTTCCTCAGCCCACACCCTTCTCACCTGACCTCTGCACCCCATCTGTCTGTTGATCCCTTTTTCTTTAAAAATTTTTTTCGTTTTATATAAATAAAATATAGTGTAGCTGATTAACAATGTTGTGATAATTTCAGGTGGACAGCAAAGGAATTCAACCACACATATGCAGGTATCCATTCTCCCCTAAACTCCTCTTCCATGCAGGCTGCCACATAACAATGAGCAGAGTTCTCTGGGCTACGCAGTAGGACCTTGTTGGTTATCCATTTTAAATACAGCAGTGTGGACTTGTCCCTTCCAAACTCCCTAACTATCCCTTCCTCCCATTCTTCCCCTTTAGTAACCATAAGTTTGTTCTCTAAGACTGTGAATCTATATCTGTTTTGAGAATAAGTTCATTTGCATGATTTCTTTTGAGATTCCACACATAAAGGATATCATATAATAGTTCTCTTTCTATGACTTCACCCAGTATGACAGTTTCTAGGTCCATCCGTGTTGCTGCAAATGACGTTAATTCATTCTTTTTAATGGCTGAATAATATTCCACAGGGTATATACACTACATCTTCTTAAACTGTTCCTCTATAGGTGGGCACTTGGGTTGCTTCCACATCTTAACTATTGTTAATAGTGTTGCAATGAGCACTAGAGTGCATGTATCCATTCGGATTATGTTTTTCTCCAGATATATGCCCAAGAGAGAGATTGTAGGGTCATATGATAGCTCTATTTTTAGTTTTTAAAGAAAACTCCATACTGTTCTCCAAGGCTTCCCATATAGCTCAGCTGGTAAGGAATCTGCCTCCAATGCAGGAGAATCCGGTTCTATTCCTGGATTGGGAAGATCCCCTGGAAAAGGGGTAGGTTACCCACTCCAGTATTTGTGGACTTCCCTGGTGGCTCAGATGGTAAAGAATCCATCTACAATGCAGAAGACCTGGGTTCGATCACTGGGTTGGGAAGAGCCCCTGGAGGAGGGCATGGCAACCCACAGTATTCTTGCCTGGAGAATCCCTTGGACAGAGGAGCCTACACAGTCCATGGGGTCTCAAAGAGTTGGGCATGGCTGAGTGGCTAAGCCCGGCCCGGCCCAGCACATACTTTCTCCATAGTACAGCCCATCTTTCTTAACTTGCTCTACCTTTCACATGATGCTCAGTGGCCAGATTGGAGCCAACAGACCAGCCCCTGTGGGTAGACACCACTCCTAGAGGGATGTGGCCAGGCTGTGTGGATATGGAAAGTCCTAGGAATTGCCTCTCCTTTGAACTCCAAGGACAGGATGAGAGAGCAGTAGTCCTCAAATCTGGCTACACAGCCGAATCACATATGAAACACTAAAACACATTGGATTCCCAGGTCCTACCACAGATGAATTAAATCAGTAGGGTAGAACATCACAGCTGTAGGGTTTATTATTTACACTTCTCAAAGAGACGCTGAATCCCGCTATGCCTTATGTGGTTGTCGGACCCCTCTGTGTGTTTTCCTTGCTTCTCCCTCATTAACGAGCACAACTGATCCATTACATAGATTAAATCAGTCAACTTTTACTGAGTGTCTGCTTTATAAGAGGAATGGAACCACAATTTGGGGCCCCAAAGATAGTTGACATAATTTCTGCCCTCAGGATGTCACAGTTCAGTGAGAGCTGTGAAAAGAAAATGGTACCCAAGTGTGGTTACTGCTGTTGTTGGTGAGGGAGCACTATGGTGTGGGAGCACAGAGGAAGCCATGGGGACAGCTTGGAGGGGGATGGGGAACACTTTCTAGAAGAGGTATCATCGGGGTGAACCTCAAAAGGAAAGTTAAGAATTCTCCAGGATAAGAAGAAGGAAGGGAATTTGGGACAGAGGGAAGAACACACTTGAAGGCCAGGAAGTTTGAGACTGATTTATGCATTTATCACTATGTTGGGCAGAGTTAAGCTTTTTACAGTCAAGAGCCCTTCATAATATTATAAGGTAAGAACTACTTTTACCTCCGATTTACCAATTAGGAAACTGAGGCCTCGGGATGCTGAACAATGTGACTAAGCTCACACGATCAGTAAGTGGAGGAGTTGAGATGAAAACCACCCTGCACCCAATCCTGGAGCAAAGAGTTAGTCAAGGGGAAGGGAGTAGGGTGGGGTGGGTAGGAAATGGTGGAGAGGTCCCTGGCCAAGGGTCAGGCCAGCAATGGAATCCTGTTTGTTGACCATTGTATATGGCACCCCATGATGGCTAAAACACATTTTCTTTCCTTTTGTAGCTAACAATTCCTGCTTGGACTGACTTTCAGGGCACTCCTCCTCAGCAGCCCTCTCTGAAGCCATGTAGATCTAGCCATATGAGGCTCTGGACCAGAGGCAGGGTCAGCAGAACCTCTTTACAGGGGCCACCAGCCTTTGAGCTCCCAGGTGAGACTGTGGGGCTCCCTGGCTCTATGGGGGGAAATGTCACACTGTGATATCAGGGCACAGATGGCATCATTTGGTGACTTCAGGAGTTCCTGTGCTTAAGGATTTGGGGGCAGCAAGGACCCTTCTTCTGGTGCCCTCTTTGGGTCCCCTCTAAATGCCCACAGTTCCTCTGGAGGTTGTCCATGGAAGTGATAACTGTGTGCAGATATCATCTATAAGAACGACATTCAGGAGACTTTGCTGGTGGTCTAGTGGCTAGGACTCTGTGCTCCCAGTGCAGGGGATCCAGGTTCGATCCCTGGTCAGAGAACTAGATCCCACATGCTGCAACTAAGAGTTCGCATGCCACAACTACAGATCCATGTGCTGCACCTAGGACCTGACTCAGCCAAGTGAAATAAATAATTTTTTTTTTAAAGAATGACATTCTTGTGGAAAAGCTGAGGTATGGATTTTAAAAGGCAAGAGCTCTGAACTTTGTTTTGGGTGGACCCCGTCTCCCTTTTAGTGCAATAAGTAACCTACTCATGGGGCAGGAGGGGTAGGATGGCCTCATAGTAGGCAGGGTTAAACTGTTCACCAGGGTGTCATTTGTAACTCCTAAGACTAGTTTTGAGGGACAAGGACCACTTGGTATTATAACAGAGCTCAAGTGGAAAGCTATCCTCACAGGCGTTACACTGACAAGACGGCTTGTTCAGAAAAAAGCATCTCTGGGAATCCCCTCTTGCAGAGCCAGATGAACTCATCTGAGGAACAGGCTCCAGTCTATGTTAAACACAACAGGGATAAGAGAATTAATTAAAGGGAAGGGGCAGGATTGATCTTGGTGCTTGAAGCCTGGAGGCTTGGTTTGACACATCCGTGACAGCCTGGTGTTTTTGGTAGGTGCCCTTCAGAGTGTGTTTTCTCCACACAGTGCAATAGAGAAGTGAGATCAGGAGGCATTAATGGGCTATGGTTCTTAGATAAGGCTAGTCTAAATGGCACATGGGTGGGAAACCCTTCTGAAGCCCTTTCTGGAGGGAAGCAGCGTAAGGATATCTGGTGTGACAAGCAATAGCAGGTGGATTTCTCTTGTCCCTTTGCTCCAAGCCAGACCCTTGGTGAATGCTACACAGCTGTGCCTAGCAGTATTGTTTGCAAAGATCCTGTGGAGATCTCAATCTCAATCTCAATCTCCTGTTGAGATTGGAGACTTTCAGTGTGAGACCACTCCTGTAGGGGGAAACCTGGAGCTGACTTGGGAGCTGGATAGACCTGTGTTTGAATCCTGGCTTTGTCAGTGGCTGGCTTTGCTCCTCTTGTGTGAATTGAGAGTGGTCAGTACCTGCCTTACCAGGCTGCCAAGGACAAATGCGATGGTGCAGGGAAAAGGCTGACTGCAGAGCCCGTCATTCAGCGAGTACTCAGTGCAAGACAGGGTTAGTAGAAGGGGTTGGGGGGGTTCATAGACCAATTGTTGTTAAAAGGTAGACTTTATTGCTATTCAGGTATGGTGAGGGCAACAGATCAGCACACGGTTACCATTGAAAAGACTGTGTTACAGCTCCCGGGAGATGGGGGCTGGAGGAGCGCAGGTTACACCCTGCAAGACCAAATGGGGAAGCACCAGGTTATTCAGGAGGCAGGAGCAGAGATGGGGAGCACCAGGCAAGGCAGGGCAGGCAGGTTTCAGAATTGCTAGTTTGAATAATTTCAGCAGGCTCAGCAGGTGTGGGGCTGTCCTAAATTGTCTGTCACATGATCCTGGGGTGATTCTGGCCCCAGAGTGTAAGAGTCCCGAGAGAGCCCAATAAAGTGGTTGGAGGGTAGGTTTGGGTCGGTTGGTTTGATCTGAAAGCCTCAGTTGCAGGGGAGTCGTTTACTATCTCTAGTAATTGGCAAGTCGTTTACTATCTCTGGTAATTAGAGGCAGTTTCTCCCTGGTGGGCAAGGCCCTCCATGCCAGGGCATCAAGAATACAGAGAATAAGCAAGCACAGTTAATACACAAGTGAAGAAGGCAGGTAGGTAATAGGTGATCCCTGAGCACGGTGGTTGAGGGCTGAGTTTTGGTGCTGGACTGAGGGAAACAGGGACATGTGGGGGAGGCTCCTGAAAGGGGTGTAACCTGAGTCAGGGCTTGAAGGAGGACACAGGGAAGGGCTTTTCCAGTCTAGGAGCAGACAGTGGGAAACAATCTTCAGAATGCTTCAGGGCAAAGGGTGTGGAGTCGGGAGAACAAGCCTGCAAATGTCTGATGGGACCTATTCATGAGAGGCAAGGGGTCTGGAATTGTGTGTGTTTGTGTGGAGAAGGCAATGGCACCCCATTCCAGTACTCTTGCCTGGAAAATCCCATAGATGGAGGAGCCTGGTAGGCTACAGTCCATGGGGTTATGAAGAGTCGGACACGACTGAGCGACTTCACTTTCACTTTTCACTTTCATTCATTGGAGAAGGAAATGGCAACCCACTCCAGTGTTCTTGCCTGGAGAATCCCAGGGACAGGGAAGCCTGGTGGGCTGCCGTCTTTGGGGTTGCACAGAGTCGGACACGACTGAAGCAACTTAGCAGCAGTAGCAGTAGCAGTGTGTGCTGCAATGAAATATTCTGAGAAGGTACTTGTCCTTGCTTGAATCAACTTTAAACAGATTCATGTGATGGTGGGTGTGGGCCTAGAGCTGTGGTTCTTGAGCTGGGATTCTCAGCCCTGCTTGCAGGCGTGACTCACCTAAGAATCTGTGCAGAAATACTGATGCCTGGGCTCCTCCCCAGACCAGTGACAGCAGAATTTCTGGAGGGCGGGCCTTTTTAAAAATTCCTAGGCATCTATAATACCTGCTTGAGAACCACTGCTTAGAGACAGAGACCAGTAGGGGGGTGTTGGCACAACCATCTAAAAGCAGTGGGTTGAAAAATCACTTCAATAAGTTGACATCAGCATTTTTATAGTAAAACATAGCATAGAATAAAACATAATCAGAACATGTCACATGTATTAAGTGCTATCTCTCAAAGACTTAAGTATAGTCATACACACATGCACACACACACACACACGTACGTACACACACACACATAAATATGTGGGTTGGGTGGTTGTATGAAATGTCTTTGGATAGGTCTTAGTCAAAACCTAGAAGGGAGAGGTGGAGCCATTCCCCACCAGGGCCCCTGGCTACAGGGCATGCTCAGATACCCCAGGTGCTCTCAGATGCCTCCCTTTCTGAAGGGCAGAGACTGCATCTTGGTTCTCTCTTTGTCCTTCTGCCTCAGCCTGGAGCATCCAGGTGGCTGGACAGGAGTGGCAGAGGCCAAGAGAAGGTTGAATTTGTGGCCAGTCAGAGATATCACATTCTTCCCCCAGGTCTGCCCACGAGAGGCCATGGGACTGAGCACACCAAGGAGACCTTCTGAGATGCTCCCCAGGACCCAACACTGGAAGCATCATCAGAGAAGCACCTGGCGGTGCCTCTTACACGCCGGGAGTTGTTATAAGAACTGGGTGCTCAGCTGGGCAGTGGGTTAGTTTCCTATTGTTGCTGTAATGAAATTACCACAAATGTAGTGATTTAACACAAATTTATTCTCTTCCTGTTCTCGAGTCCAATAATGAGTTTTATTTGCCCCAAATCAAGGTGTGGGCAGGGCTGCATTCCTCTGGAGGCTCTTCAGGAGAATCCACTTATCTGCCTTTTCCAGCTTATAGGGAGGATTTCTCAGCTTATGATCCCTTCCTTCATCTCCAAAGGCCGCAGTTTAGCATCTTCAGATCTCTCTCTTTGACTCTGATCTTGCTGCCTCTCTCATATAAGGACTCTTATGATTACTCTGTGATTACAATAACCTGGNTACTGTCATCAGTTACACAGATGAGGAAATTGAGGCACAGAGAGGTTAAGTAACTTGATTAAGGTCGTGTAGTATAGGTAGAAGGGACAGATTACAAACTCAAACTCACTTCATGCACTTTACCACCACACTACACTGCTTCCTAAAATAAGATGAGAAATATCAATTTCCTAGTTGGGGAACCAGACTTGAATCAAATTCTCCTACATATATGTGTTAAAGTGCCACTATGATATAGTCATTAGGGGGTGCTATGGAATTTTTATGCTTGGGAATCCAGTCTCTTATTTCACAGATGAATGACTTACAGCTACTGCTTATTAAATGCTTTCTTTTTATCAAGTACTGTCACCCAAAGAGGAAAGCTAAAGGGAAGGACCTGGGTGACAATTTCCCACCTGCATGGAGCACAGAGAAACTCAGACTTGGAAGGGACCGTGTCTATCAGAGGAGAGGGCCACCTTCATCACTTCCAGAGTCTACTTACAAACCCCATCAAAGGCAAGCTCAGTCCCTGATGCAGGATCCGGTGTCTTCATCAGACACCTTGGTCCTAAACAGTCCCGACTTCAAATCCCAGGTTGCCCTTGCAGGTTTGAGATAGAAATTGATCTTGAAGTCTTGGCTGGTTTACATGAAAGTGAAAGGAACAATGCTCTTATCTCCCATTATAAGCTTTAAATGTCTTTCTAAAGGGCAGATCGTGCTTGTAATAAAAAAGGAAGTGTTTATAAAGATTGTGATGCAGCTTCCCGGGGCTGATTTTGCAGGCATGGCTCCTGGATGTCTGGAGAATCCACAAGGGCTCAATGAGTCCCTCCATTTCCTGATTCACTTATGTATTCATTCATGCTTTCATTCACTGACATTTTTTCACACACAACCATTCAATCACTCCTCCATTTATTTGTTTGATTCATTCAGTACGCACTTGCTAGGCTTCTATGGCTTATGTGCTGGTCAGGAAGACAGGCTCCATCTCTGGGAGGTTCTGCCACGCATATTCTCAGATGCAAATTACTGACTGTGAAAAAGCCTGCAGATTTCCAGAGTGTGAGGACTCTGTGAGAGTGGTGACTCCTCCCAGCATCCGACTGGAATGAGGACCAGGACTGCGAACCAAGGGGCAAGGTCTGAGCACACGTCATGAGTCGTTTAGCCCTGCTATCTCATCCTAGAGAGGCAATTCACTGGAGAAATGTGAATAAGTTAAAAAGCACTCGAGTTTACCATCTAGCGTCCCATTTAACAATGAGGATCTAGGTTCAGGTCACATTTTCCAGCGCTGCTATCTGAAAACAAGGTATGACTCTCACTTGAGTTCATGTAGACCATATAGGGAACAGTTAATTAGGAATCAGCTTGAAATCATTCACACTCTAACCAAATTTACAGTTTCAATATCATAAGCCAGACAGGACTGAGGAGAAAGAGAGGGAACTAGAACTAAGAGAATATGCTATATGGTTCTAATATAGGCTAGAGGATGAAAGAAAGGCTGAATACCTCTTGCAGGACAGAAGACTAAGAGGTCAAAGGTCAGGGCCAAAGTGGGACAGACTGGAAGAAGGAGAGAGAATAAAGTATAAAGAATAAGTGGAGCTCAACCTAGGGATTTTGCTAGAATCTGACATGTAGTTGAAGGGTTGGCTTGACACCAATAGCACATTCTCCAGGTACATCCTTTGTGGAGTTCCTGCCTGTGCCTCTTAGGATCACCTGGGTGTCCCCCAAGGCAAGGATTCCCAGTTTTCAGGAGCAGGACATGGCACAAGGAAGTTCCCACGGAAAGTATAAAGGGTCAGGCCCACCAGTGACCACTCCTATCACCATTTCTATATCTCTCTACCTCTCTCTCCTTCTCTTTCTCTCCCTTCGCTTCCCTCCTTTTCTCCTTCCTTCTCTCTCTCTTTTTTCCCACTTCCTTCTGAGTTCCTTGTTTTTCTCTTTCCATTGATCTGACCTTTCCTTCTACTTTTATTCATTTTACAAGATTGAAACGAATAAGTAGAAATGCCTTCCAACTGCCAGATACCAGAGGAACACAGATGGAAGGGTCAGGGTACCCTGCTGTGGAGCAGCTTGGAGGGGAGATAGACAAGTGAATTGCCAAGTTAGGAGGAAGGTGCAAGGACGGTGAAAGCATGGAGGACAGAGTGATGATTATCAGTGGGTATTACGGGTGGGCTGGGAGTGTGACAAAGAGGAAGTGACACTTGAGATGGGCTCTGGTCAAGGGCCAGCAACTCACAGGTGGATAAGGGAGAAGGGCCTCCCAGGGAAGGAACAGCATGTGCCAGAAGCTTGGAGGCAGGAAAAACCTGGCAGTCCAAGGAGTCTGGATCTCAAGGGGTATGAACTTGGAGAGAAGTAACTGATCATGGACGCCAGCGACAAAGACCCGACTGCTTTATCACGTGAAGGTGGAAACTCGTTCCACCTTCTGAACAAAAGTGTTCAGCACAAGTTCAAGTCCCTGGCCAGGAGGAATTTGAGGGAGGCCACCCCCTTTCACCTTCCAGTTGGAGGGAGCCAGTAAGCTGTATATGGCCAGAAGACAGCAGTTGTGTGCTGGGCTCACCGCTGGGCCCTGCCCTGCTTGTCCTGTCCTGCTCCCTGGGACTGTCAGCTGTGCTGGGGAAGGGAGGCAAAGGAAATTGCAGCATTTTAGCTACTCACTCGGCAGCTGAGATTCACTGGGCCTATTTGCATTGGTTATTCAGGGTAAAGCAGGGGCACACTTTCGGTGAGAGAGAGGGGAAGGAATCACTTTTCTAAAAAGGAAGACATCGACTCCTTGGGCCAGAAGCCTTTTGTGTAACTGGGCTTCTGGCGCCCCTGTGCAGGAAGCCTGAGCGATTCCCATGAGCCCTTGTCAAGCAGCGGAGCTTTCATGGCAAAATAATTGGCAACAGAATGCAGCCCCAACCGGGGGCAGGGGGCGCTGGACCACGCCGCCTGGAGATTCACTCCCTGTGAAACAAGGCCTGGCAGAGACCCTTCATGAACACAGATGCGTGCGCACAGGGCCCAGGTACTGGGACAGGGGTTGCTGCAACAGGCTTGGGACCCTGTGGCCCCGCTGTATGCGGGTGCCTGGCCCCTTCCCACTGTGTGTCCACGGGGAGCTCTCCTCTCCTGGATGCCAGGGGGGATGGTCTTCCCACAGTGTCCCTGTACCACATCTACCATGTCACGTGGCCAAGTGTGCACATCCTTGCTCAGCCTTGCAGCCCGGAGCTGAACCAGAGGCCTCCCCACTCATTGTGGCGGCTCTTCTGGAACTTGGCACTGTGACTAGTATTCCTCAAAGTCATAATTACCACCACTTAGCCTGGGTTAGTGATCTGGAGCAGGGAGCAGCCCAGCCTGGGCGGCCTCCTGCTGCCAGCAGACCGACTACTGGTGATAGCTTCGTGGTTCATAATAATAATCATGATGATAATAGCTGTCATTTATCGGACACTCGCTGCGGACCCTGCTCGGGGCTAGGTGCTTTACATGCAAAACGGGACCCACTCCTGCTCCTCCCCTCATTCTCTCCGGCCTCCTCCTCCAGCCCAGGTCTGGATCATAAGCACTGATTTACAGCTCAAGCTTCATGTTTAGAGTTGGGGAGGGCTGTCTCGGCACCAGGCTGGAGAGGATCACACACATTTTTTGCTTTCTAGTCCCTTGTGTGGTCTGGGTTTGAACCTTTTGGCCTGGAGGCGAAGGCTGGGAATAGACAGATTCTTTTCTCATGAGATAGCTGGTAAGATTCTGTGCCCGAAATCCTGGACAGACAGGGACAGAAATCCAGGGAGTCTTTGTGATGCTCTAGGCAAGGCAAAGTGGCTTTGGAGGGTGAACCTCTCCCCACCTCTGCCTGGACCCCAAAGGTGGGTGGCTATGGAAACAGCCAGAAGCAGCCCTGGGGGCACAGTCAAGAGCTCCCTTATGATGGACAGTGTGTGGGGGAGGCCCTTGTTGAAATTGGAAGACTCCAGAAGCAGAGGCTGATAAGGAGATGTTCTGAGGGACCAACATCTCTGGAAGAGAGGGAGTGTGTGTGTTGGGGGGGAAAGGGGGTGGGCAAGGAAGTGGCTCAGCCCTGGGGCAAGCCCAGCTGGGCCCTGGCCACTGCCATGGGGGTTTTGAGATGAGTTTGCTCAGCAGAGTGTCCGCATCTGGAAGGAATGGTCACCCACACACCCCCACCTAGCACAGGCTGCCCGTAGGAAGGGTGACGAGAGTGAAGCTTCCGAGTCAGTCCTGGAAGCTGCTGACCTCGCTTCCTGTGGCTGGCATGCCCCAGGTAGCTTCATGGTGCTGGGGATAGGGAGGGGGGACGGGGGAGCTGAGGTGCGCAAGAAACAGGGCCGATACCAAGTGGTGAGGGTGGCCGTCCAGTTTTGTGAGAATGTGTGAGATTCCCTGTAGCAAATTTGAGAAAAAAAATTGGGGGACACTATGGGGAGACTAATGTTTATCCAGTGAGCTGGTAAGGCCTGGCGCCACCATTGTGTGGTCATGAGAAGCCAATGCGGCCTTGTTTTCTCGTCAACGGCTGGTGAGATCACACATAAGGTATCTCTGGATTCCACGTGTGAAGCCCATTTTATAGATGAGAAGACTGAGTCCCAGAGGGTGAAGCAGCTCAGGTGCTTGGGTAATGCTGGAGGCAGGACTTGACCTTGGGTCTGGCGGAGGCCGAAGTGCGCTCATTTCTGTGTGTTCTGCCTCCTCTGGTTACTGGTGCAGGGAGCTGGCGGACTCAGGCAAATATCCCTGTGGAGCCTCACCACGATTATCTCCATTTCAGAAACTGGAAAACGGGACTTTATTCATTTCCTGGAGCTGCCCTACCAACATACACAATTTGAGTGGCTTAAATACAACAGAGATATATTGTCTCACAGTTCTGGAAGTTGGAAGTCCAGACTCAAGGTGCAGCAAGGCTGGGCCCTTCTGAGAGCTCAGGCCTCTCCCAGCTTCCTGCAGCCCCAGGCATTCCTTAGCTTATAGATCCATCACTTCAGTCCCCTGTCATCACAAGCTGGCCTCACTGCTGGTCTTCACATAGCCGTCTTCTGATGAGGACACCGGTCACATTGGATTAAGGACCTGCCCTACTCCACTAGGACCTCATCTTAACTAATTACATTGGCAACCACCTTATTTGAAAATAAGGTCCCATACTGAGGTACTGGTATTCTAGGATTTTAATGTATCTTTTTGGGGACAAAATTCAAGCCAGAATAAGGGTTTATAAAGTCCTGGCTCCATCTGTCTTACCTGAACCCATCCGTTAATTCTCCCAGTCGCCCTGGTTCAGTCTGCCAAGAAAGCAAGGCTAAACTTTGGGGTTCAGCTACAAGGGTAAGGGCATCATGCTGGACCCTTCCTTGCTGGAGGACAGAATTGCCTCCCAAACTGAGAATGCTTATGGCATCATAAAGCATCATAGCAGAGCCTCCCCAGAGGGATAAACCAAACCCTGAGTCCCCGGACAGTAGGACCTGAGACTCAACATGTCTCTGTCCACTGTGGTGCCAGGCACATGGGAGAGCTTAACTGCAAGGATGCCCAGGAAATTGGCCAGCCATGTCAAGTGGGGCACAGTGTCTGATAAGATGAGGAACGAAAAGGTGACTATCAGACTTGCTAAGATGGCAGCCACTGACAGTTTGGGGGAGAGCAGTTTTGTGGAGGTAAAGAGTCAGAAGTCGTGTTATTGTGGATTCAAGAATCAGTGAGCACCGGGAAGAGAAGGAGGTGAGGGTCGGCAGTTCTTTGAGGGGAGTTTTGCTGTGACTGAGACAATTTAGACAACAGCTGGAGGTTGGGAATCGGGACTGTGAAATAAAGCATGGCTTTTGAAGAAGGCAAAATGTGTGCTGATGGCAAGTGCTGGGTATGTGAGCTCGAAGGTGCAGGCAAAGGCAAGGAGCGAGTTTGACTAAAGCTGGCAGATTTCTCTACCTCTTCTTTTCTTGAGTCCATACCATCTACAGACTTAATCCCCAATTCAGCTTGGCATCCTTGGCAGGGACACGTAGGGAACTGATGGGACCACCGTTTGCATTTTTGGTCCTAGGGTAGGAACTGGGCACCCTGCATCCTGTCAGATGACGCCCTCTCCCTCCTTCAGCTGAGTCTGATACTCACAGTGGAATTTCTGCGGTTTAGTTAGCAACCTCCTCTGTGATTCTGTCAATTTCTAGGCCCTCAATCAATGTTTGCTGAATGGTGGATGAATGGATGGAGCCCAAGGACAGGGTTACTGTGGAGCTCCCAAGCATTTATCTTGAATCTGGAAAATGCAAGAAAAATTGGCCCATCTGTTTCTGTATTATATCAGGATAGCAAAAAGCTACAGAACTTAACCATAGCCAACTCAATCATGTGTGACAACCTAGGAGTAATGCAGGATGCGTTTGTGTACAATACTCTGTGTGTGTGTGTGTGTGTGTGTGTGTGTGTGAGAGAGAGAGAGAGAGCGGATCTGCCAGAGTTGGATCTGACTACGTGTAAAGTCATGTGTGCCTAAGAGTGTGCAAATCTGAGTGTGTGTGTGAATGATTGTGCATGCCAGTGTTTGTGTGTTTGTCTATGTGTATGTTTCCAAATAGACAGATTTATGCAGGAGTGTGCAAATGTGCGTATGTGAGTCCACATGTACATGCATGTGCTCAGATGAGCGGGTGTGCTGCACACTGCTGTCTGGTTGTGACCACACATTATGTCCCCTCCCCAAATCCTCTTGTTCCTGGTGTCCAAATGTATCTGAGAACTACCCTACCTCATTTATTCATTCATTCAATCTGAGCTGAGACAGAGTAAAGTGGTCTAAACAGGCAATCATTACTGTACAGAATAGCTAGCAACGAAAGCAAGCTGACCTCCCACTCCACATGGGCATTGCTTCCTCTCCCAGTGCTGCCAATAGAAGCTTCTGCGATGGGGGGAGTGTTCCGTGCCTGCCCTGTGTCTCGCAGGACACCCTACTGTCTGCACGTTCATGCCTGGAAATGCGGCCACTTTGACTGAGGAACCAGATTTCAAATTTTAATTACTTTTCATTAATTCAAATTTAAATACCTAGAGGGACAGTGAACATATAGACTGTGACTTCCAAGTTGTTCTTTCCCCACTGAGTCCCCAGAGCCTCACCTAGGATCTGATCCTGGGATGCTACTGAGAAAACATCAGCTGACAGAAGGGCCTGCAGCCAGGGCAGGTCTTGGGGGATTTACATTACTGAATAGAATCAAGAAAATTGGATATAATAAATGGAAAAATAAATACTATTTGTAAAGAAATGAATGCTTCTGAAGGGTTGGGTAAATATGTTCCTTGGAGATTTAAATACTATCTCTGTGATGGAGTTTATCCCAGAAGTTTGTGAAGACTGCCTGTATTTCTTCTCTGTCTCCACCCCTGCCATCCTCCAGCCTGGCATGAGCAAATCTAAAACTCATGTTTGCATTTCTCTCCACTGGTGGTTTAATTGGTGATATCATGAAGCTACTATTTCTACCCTTCACCCATCTTTGTACGCCCTTGTGAGCTCTACCCCAAAGCCTAGGTTGTACAAAAGGACCCCCCGTCTTCATATACACATCAGGGAAATGACAAAACGTCTGAACTGAAGGGGAACTCAGCAGGCACTCAAGCTAATCTTTGAAGCCCCTCATTCTCAGGCTCACGTCATCAGTGGGTCAAAGTCAAATAGGGCAGTTGTCCAGATTCCAATCCATCTGGTGGTCCTCATCCCCGTGCCAACTGAGATGGAGCAGGAAGTCAACCAGAACTCCTCTGCCTCTTTCACATCAGCTGCTGCTTCTTGGCAGACCCACCAACCCATCTTTGGGAAGTTAGTGTTGCTCACCAAAGCTGCCTGACCCCATGTGAATCACCTCCTGTGCACTCTGTGACTTTACCTATAACATGGGAATGATCTTAGGACACATTGTACCTACTTCACAGGGTTGGGGGGGACAAGCAAGTGAATTAATGCCTGTGAAGTATTTAGACATGCAGTAAACTCTAAACAGATGTTAATGATCAACATTAGCATTGTTATTTTATATCATTATTTGATCTTTTTAGAATGATGATTGATCAGTTGAGATGAGTTTAATTGAGATACTATTGATAACTATCTTTTCTTTAAATAAGTATTGTGAAGTTGATACCCATAGTACTTTATGAATATCTTTATATACCATGCCTATGCTTAAGGGTATAACTGTTAATTTTAATATTTTTTTAAACCATGGACTCCTTTATTTAATAGAAACTGAAAATGTACAGTGGATATAATTGGAGTTTCTCTGGGTGAAGGGAAAGTGGGACCTAAAGACCCTCCCTGGCCAAACTGTCCTTCCACAGGCTTTTTGGAAGACCTGGGCTCCAGGAGCATCCTTTAAAACCAAGAAAATCATGCTTGGAGGAAATTCATTCACATCCAGAATTCTTCCTCACACTGTGACCATGCGACATGTGTCATTTCATTACTTTGTTTCTTCAAATGAGCTAGTTGATGATATCAGTTGACTTCACTTTCATGCTTTTTCTCCCTCCCANCATGCTTGGAGGAAATTCATTCACATCCAGAATTCTTCCTCACACTGTGACCATGCGACATGTGTCATTTCATTACTTTGTTTCTTCAAATGAGCTAGTTGATGATATCAGTTGACTTCACTTTCATGCTTTTTCTCCCTCCCAAACTGGAGGCTTCATCTATTGTCTTTTGTTGATTTACACCAAAAACCCCCCTTCATTCTCATTGAAATGGATTGACTAATAATTTCTGATGTCCACAGTTCTTCCTGCAGGGAGCTTTGTGAATGCTCAACAGAGATGCTGTTACCTCTAGGGTTCCAGTGGCTCGTATGTACCCCATGCCCTCCAGCATCCTGAGTTTCAAACATGAGGGACAAAGGCGAGGTCTTCCTTTCCTTTCTGCAACCCACTACAAGGCCAAAGGCAAATAAATATCTGTCGAATGAGAGATTTTTCTTAGGAAAGACCGAGAGTCAGAAGACCTGTGTTTAAGTCTGTTCATCTATGTGACTCTGGGCAAATCCGTTTAACTTCTGAGCCTCAGTTTCCTCATCTGTAAAGTAGGAATGCGTATTTCATATAAGACTGATGTAAGGAGTAAATGAGGTGAGACAGGAAGTTCTCTGTACACTGTAAAGGGATGTGCACAAGAGGACTGTTGTTATTACACCCATAGGGGCCAACTTTGGCCTGGTGGGCCTCTGGGGATGAACAACAGGGATGGATTCATATGCAGAAAACATTTGCTAATTATTGTCTGGTTTGAATAATTATCCAGGGATCCTAGAAACAGCCCTTCCCACGGATCAAACTGTCACATCTGCAGTCGACCTTTAAGTCATCTGAGTGGGGGTAATTACAACGGGCTGGTTTTCTCTAAATATAACTGTTCCCCAGCTAAAGGTCAGCTGGAGGGAGCACAGTTTGATAATTACATGTGGTTTGATAATGAATTGGGGCAAACATTCCCAGGGGCACTGTCAGTGGTTTCCTCTTACACAGACCAGGGTGTGGATGCCCAGATGGGAAGGACCTGGCTTTCTGGCCCCAGCAGGAGAAACTCATGGCTCCCATTTTATCTAATTTTCAGCCATAAAGTGATATCATTCATGGGGAAGTAATAATAGTGAGAATCTTTATAGAGTATAGGGTTAGCCCTTCTGTCCCTGGGTCCCAGAGTTCTGCAGATTCTGATGCTCTTCTGTGGTCTTCTGCTTGTTTCATAGCTGTGTGTCTCATCTCTCCAGTGGGAGACCACTAAGCTCAAACACTGGAAGGTCTAGGATCAGAGACGATCTGGGTGTGAGTCCTGTTTCTGCCAGGATTCCTTGCAGGGGATGGAGGGGCTTTGGAGAAATCATTTTCTTCAATGAGCTCAACTTCCATCATCTATGAAATGGGGCTTGTGCATGACTGTTCTGACTGCCAGGACAGGCCACAGGGAGAGCCAGCAAAGAAGGAACTGGGAAAGTGCTTTGCAAGCCTCAGCGTCCTCAGAGGGGGAGAAGGTCAAGATAAACTTGTTCTGTCTCCTTACTCTAGTTTTTATGCTCCTTTGGGGTGGCTTCACACTTCTCCTGCAACTGTCCCCTGCTTAAGCTCAATAAAAAATTGAGGGTATGGAACTGAAAAAATAAGAGGGAGAATAGGAGAATGAAATTGAAGACAGGTGATTGCCCTGCAGAATATGAGGCTTGGTGGCTACACTCTGAGGGTCAAAGGCCCCACCTCAGCCCCATCTAAGACTTTCAAGATGAGGTCATCCTGATTATCCAGGTGGGCCCTAAATGCAGTGAGAATTCCCCCTTTCTTCACTAGACCACTGCTTCTCTCCTACCCCTCTTCTACCCCCACCTCCAGGCTGCCTCTTAAGTCTGAATCTTAGGTCCAGAAAAATTTCTCCTATGTACCTGTTGTGAGTTGAATGGCAGCCCCCAAAATATATGTCACCCAGAACCTGTGAATGTGACCCTATTTGAATAAAGAATTTTACAGATACAATTAAATTAAGGCTTTCAAGATGAGATCATCCTGATTATCCAGTGGGCCCTAAAGGCAGTAAGTATCTTTTTAAGGAGAGAAGACACAGATGGAACTGGAGAGTACACACAGAGGAAGGCCGTGGAAGGATGGAAGCAGAGATTGAGGTGATGTAGCCACAAGCCAAGGAATGCCTGAAGCCACCAGAAGCTGGAAGAGGGAAGGAAAGATTGTCCACAGAGCCTTCACAGAGTGTGGCCCTGTTGATGCCTTAATTTCAAGCTTCTAGCCTCCACAACTTGGAGAAGGCGATGGCACACCACTCCAGTATTCTTGCCTGGAAAATCCCATGGATGGAGGGGCCTGGTGGGCTGCAGTCCATGGGGTCNTAATAGTGAGAATCTTTATAGAGTATAGGGTTAGCCCTTCTGTCCCTGGGTCCCAGAGTTCTGCAGATTCTGATGCTCTTCTGTGGTCTTCTGCTTGTTTCATAGCTGTGTGTCTCATCTCTCCAGTGGGAGACCACTAAGCTCAAACACTGGAAGGTCTAGGATCAGAGACGATCTGGGTGTGAGTCCTGTTTCTGCCAGGATTTCTTGCAGGGGATGGAGGGGCTTTGGAGAAATCATTTTCTTCAATGAGCTCAACTTCCATCATCTATGAAATGGGGCTTGTGCATGACTGTTCTGACTGCCAGGACAGGCCACAGGGAGAGCCAGCAAAGAAGGAACTGGGAAAGTGCTTTGCAAGCCTCAGCGTCCTCAGAGGGGGAGAAGGTCAAGATAAACTTGTTCTGTCTCCTTACTCTAGTTTTTATGCTCCTTTGGGGTGGCTTCACACTTCTCCTGCAACTGTCCCCTGCTTAAGCTCAATAAAAAATTGAGGGTATGGAACTGAAAAAATAAGAGGGAGAATAGGAGAATGAAATTGAAGACAGGTGATTGCCCTGCAGAATATGAGGCTTGGTGGCTACACTCTGAGGGTCAAAGGCCCCACCTCAGCCCCATCTAAGACTTTCAAGATGAGGTCATCCTGATTATCCAGGTGGGCCCTAAATGCAGTGAGAATTCCCCCTTTCTTCACTAGACCACTGCTTCTCTCCTACCCCTCTTCTACCCCCACCTCCAGGCTGCCTCTTAAGTCTGAATCTTAGGTCCAGAAAAATTTCTCCTATGTACCTGTTGTGAGTTGAATGGCAGCCCCCAAAATATATGTCACCCAGAACCTGTGAATGTGACCCTATTTGAATAAAGAATTTTACAGATACAATTAAATTAAGGCTTTCAAGATGAGATCATCCTGATTATCCAGTGGGCCCTAAAGGCAGTAAGTATCTTTTTAAGGAGAGAAGACACAGATGGAACTGGAGAGTACACACAGAGGAAGGCCGTGGAAGGATGGAAGCAGAGATTGAGGTGATGTAGCCACAAGCCAAGGAATGCCTGAAGCCACCAGAAGCTGGAAGAGGGAAGGAAAGATTGTCCACAGAGCCTTCACAGAGTGTGGCCCTGTTGATGCCTTAATTTCAAGCTTCTAGCCTCCACAACTTGGAGAAGGCGATGGCACACCACTCCAGTATTCTTGCCTGGAAAATCCCATGGATGGAGGGGCCTGGTGGGCTGCAGTCCATGGGGTCGCTAAGAGTCAGACACAATTGAGTGACTTCCCTTTTTTCACTTTTCAGTTTCACACATTGGAGAAGGAAATGGCAACCCACTCCAGTGTTCTTGCCTGGAGAATCCCAGGGACAGGGAAACCTGGTGGGTTGCCGTCTATGGGGTCGCACAGAGTCGGACACGACTGAAGCGACTTAGCAGCAGCACCAGCAGCAGCCTCCAATGCCACAACTACCTGAGTGCCAAAGAATTGATGCTTTTGAACTGTGGTGTTGGAGAAGACTCTTGAGAGTCCCCTGGACTGCAAGGAGATCCAACCAGTCCATCCTAGAGGAGATCAGTCATGAGTGTTCATTGGAAGGACTGATGTTGGAGCTGAAACTCTAATACTTTAGCCACCTGATGCGAAGAGCTGCCTCCTTTGAAAAGACCCTGATACTGGGAATGATTGAGGGCAGGAGGAGAAGGGGATGACAGAGGATAAGATGGCTGGATGACATCATCACTCGATGAACATGGGTTTGGGTGAACTCCAGGAGTTGGTGATGGACAGGGAGGCCTGGCGTGTGCGGTTCATGGGGTTGCAAAGAGTTGGACATGACTGAGCGACTGAACTGCTGAACTGAACTGAGCATCCATAACTTGAGAGAATAAATTTGTGTTGTTTTAAGCCTCTGCTTGCCCTCAGTTCCCAATCCTATCACTGACAGTACCTGGAAAAGCATCCCCCGTCCTGTTAAAGGAATAATGTTTTGTAGAGTTGGGTTGCAATACCCTATTTACCAGCAGGTGTCACCATTGAGCAATGTACTCATTTATTCAACATGTTTATTGAGACAGGTGTGCCAGCCTCCCTTCCAGACATTACAGGTGCAACAGTGAACAAAACAGACAACTTCCTGCCCTAATGAGTAAGGATATGACTAAACAAACAGCTGGATATCTAATGCAATATCAGACAATGATGAATGCCAGCAAGAAAGGGCAGGCTCAGGGGATAGATACTGAATGGGGGGTGAGGGCTATTTTAGGTAGGGTGGCAAAGGCAGGCCTCTGAGAAGGTGATATGAAAAAGCTTGGGACATCGATGGCCCAGTGGTTGGGAGTCTGCCTTCCAGTGCGGGAGACACCGGTTCAATCCCTGGTCTAGGACCTAAGATCTCACAGGCCGCAGGGCAGCTAAGCCTGAGTCCCACCATTCCGAGCCTGTGCAGTGCAACTACTGAAGCCCTTGCACTCAAGAGCCTGTGCTCCATAGCTGGAGACGCTCGGGCGCTCCAACCAGAGAGGGTGTGGCAAGCCACAGCTAGAGAAAGCCCATGTGCAGCAGCGAAGACCCAGCACAGCCAAAAGTGAATAAATAAAACATTTTAAGAAGTTAAAAAGCCTAAGGTCACAGATGGCATGTCTAGCCATTTATGTGTGTAAGGCATATCACCTTAAAAGTTTTTTTTTCTTCTATTATTGAGTTTGAACCCTTANCAGCACAGCCAAAAGTGAATAAATAAAACATTTTAAGAAGTTAAAAAGCCTAAGGTCACAGATGGCATGTCTAGCCATTTATGTGTGTAAGGCATATCACCTTAAAAGTTTTTTTTTCTTCTATTATTGAGTTTGAACCCTTATTTCATAGAACTTAAGGGGGCAGAAATCAACTCCAACCTTCCTTTGGGATTCCCTTTTGCAGGAAGGAGTTGCCTGGGCTCTTAGGCACAGCCTAAGCACTGGGAGGGAAGGGGAAGGACTAGGCCTCTTGCTCTGGTCATTGGTCCCTACAGCAGTCTTCTATGGAGTCCTATATGGTCCAGTGGATTTCTGCAGCTTCTACTTGACATGGGGGAATGATTAATGGGCTGTTCAGAGTTATATCTGCCTGGGCAACCCTCCTGGAGGGGCTGATGAGAACAGGTGTTCCTTTCTTCTGCCTGTCTCTCCTCCATGCCCTGGTCGGGGAGCATACAGGGGTTTCCGCCTGGTCCTCTGAGGTGGGATAAAGCCCAGCTCTCCTCCTACTTCTATCCAGGACATCTGTCCAGGCTAGAGGAGCACCCTTCCCTGTGATACACAAAGGCCAGAGAGATTTGCAGGCGATTTGTGTTTTTGCCTGGCTGTATCTCTCCCCTGAGGCAATGAGCACTGTGCAGACCACTTGCTTGGAGTGGAAGTGAGCTGGGAAAATACAGGAGAGCAAAGCCACAGATGGGATAGATTTGTATCTCAAAGAATCATCTCAGCCACACTTGTTAAAGGAATTCTAGCCTTCTTTTCCCCATCTCCAGGTTCAAAATTCTGTGTCATGCATACTTGTGAAACAAGGGTCATGGAACAGTCGTGCGTGCATGCCCACATGCTTGTTCAAATCCGCACAAGCTTGGTTTCTTCTAGTTAAAGGGTGGAAGGAAAGTATTATTAATAGTTTTTCTTTCCCCCACTAAATGAACAGTGGTGCTGCCAGGCAAAAGGCAACAAGAAGTGTTTCACTAGCTTTCGGGTGACTTGGAAACTCTTGTCTAAAAATATGGACGAGCAGGAGTGTGAAGGAATGTGTAGGAGGGCTGTCCCCACAGCTCTCCACAGTCAGGACAACTGGGGCCACTTATGGGAAACACGCCAACATGTCCCTGCTCAAAGCCTCTTTTAAAATAAGCTCCCCTCCCACCCTGGGGTTTACAGGAAACTTCTCAGCAGATGTGGGCAATTTTCTCCAAGCCCTTGAAATGGAAGACAAAGGCAGCTGAGTGACAGGGCATCAGAATGTGGAGAGAGGGATTGCCGGGCAGGCCAGACCAATTAGCTGCCTTCTGCCCCTCGGCTCTCTGCGGTGGTCTCCGGGAGTTTGGTGGGGAGCTGAGGGGAGCCGGTGGGCCCTGGC